>KQ990148.1:6630-23578 GCA_001598015.1 Dorcoceras hygrometricum
TCCACTCGACAAATGGTAACCACTTGGAAAGTCCGAAGGAGGGTAGTTCGATAGATCACCAGGTCACTATCTATCTGCATGCTCAGAACATCACAATGTTCCCTACCAATGAAACATGGTACTTCACATCGCAGATACTAGTCTCGAACTCGGGCGGCTTTATCCTCATTTTGACGGCCCAATCGACTAGGAACATGTTCAGAATACACAGCGACTATTAGATGTGTTTCATAATAGCCGTCATACCCACTATCACATCTAACATACGCTTAAATGCATTCTAGGTCTTTACTCAACGCAATTGTAAATCATTACACACATAATGAAAGTAAAGAACGCCATATAAATAAATGCGAATATCATATATAAAGATTGTTTCATACAAGAGTCTATAAACCCACACGCCACAAGTTGGCTAGTTGGGCATCTACTCTAACAGACATTTCCCTTAGCCATTCACAAAAGGAAAGAAAGCAGCATTCAGATGTGAATTGCTACAACAGATGTGAGTTTCAAATCTCTTCAGTTTTCATCAGTCGATTGAAGAAAATTACAACGGTCAAAACGGAATTAAGGAAACAAAATCAAAGCTATCTTGAGTAAGCCACGCATTACGCAAAATGATTGATACGCTGGCTACTCTCTTTGGCAAGTAAAAGTCAATCAAGCTTTGACAGCGCAGTTTACCTTGTGCATAGCGCTAATGGAGATTCGAAGAAGATATGCAGAAGGATTCAAACTACTGACCGTTGAGAGTGAAGAGCATAAATAGTTGAAGTCTTCAAACGAAGAAGATGATCGTGAATCTTAAATCTCTCACTAAAAGTTTATCTTGCATATTCAAAAGCTCTCAACTTCTGGGATTATTGAAGCATAAAATATTCAAAAATCCCAGCTGTCAAAATCTCGAAGAAAATTCCAGTGCTCTTTAGTGTTTTATCTTTGAGATAATTACAACACTCAAAATATTGTATTCAACGCATTTTTAGATTGAGTCTGTAACGAACTTGCTGTTCCAAGCAGTTCAAAAAATCAAAATTGTTTGTGATTACGCAGTTGCATCTGCGTGTAGTTGGTGATTGCTAGGAGTTCACTTGGAGCGAGGCTCAGTGACTGGGTTTAGACAGAAGCTGTGTGCATCAAATTCATCTAGTGAAACCTTCCTGCAAGGGGAGACATAGGATTTGATATCCGAACTTCCAGAAACAAATCTCTGATCCCTATACTTTTACTTATCGCATTTATTTACTTATACTACTCACTGGTTAATCGACTTATTTCCGCACACTTTCTGTTAGTCGAGAGATCAGATCTGAAACTGAGATACCTCAGATTTGGTAACACAAATCTGAGTTAAGCAAGCCGCTTGTAAAACTACTTTTAAAAGGTTTCGAAAATTTAAAATACTAAGGAGTTCATTCAACCCCCCCCCCCCTTCTGAACTCCCAGAGTTGTTTTCTATCAACATTGATCCTATCATTGAGATCATTGTTAACTCCTTGACACTCTGTTCTTTAGTTAAACAACTGGTTTTCAGTTATCCCCAGCTCGCAGCCTAGCTGTACACTCAGTGAGGTTTAAAAAGTTAAATGAGTTTTAAAAAAAGTGAACCCCAACAAGTTTAAGTGATCGGACTTCGATCAAGTGCACTGTTTAAAAGATATTTCATCAGTTTAAAGGAAGAGATTTTAGTTTTAAAGGATTTATGGCATAGATAACAGACGGTCTGCAGGAAGGGTGAGTGAGCTGGTTGACGGACCAGAGTGCCCCTTCAAGAGAAAAAGGGACAGGATTATGGTTATCAAACTATAATCCCTTTTCGCAGCTATGTCAGGATTTATTTCCCGAGTTCCTGAATTCAGATGTTAGCTTGATCAAGCGCCATGACCTAAGGAGAGCTTCTAGGCCATAAGTCACAAAGGATTAAGTGTGATCTGGGTTGATGCCCCGATCTGAGTTTTATGAACATATTTGAGCTTAAGCTGACCTCCTTTTAATTATGTATTCAGCTTATGTATAGTTATGCCTGCATTATGTGATCTTGTTATCCTCAGTTTTACTTATTGAGCCAGGCTCATTAGTTTTCTTGGTGAAGGTGAGGCAGCTCAGGGGCATACGGGAGGTGCGAGCTGAACCAGCTTGGTGACGTGTGTGTTTGTCGAAGGCCAGCGTTTCCGTATTGTTGTTTGATCTTTTCAAACTGTATTAAGATCCATTACAACAATAGAGGATCATATAGAGTTCAAAATTTGTAATATCCTGTTTGTATTTGAACGAAATTTTGGTATCTAAAGCTGATTTTACTGTTGATTACCATTCTATACTTCGAACTATGGAAGGAAATACAACTTCCAATTTATGCTTTTATCCCTTTAGTTTTATGCTTTAATCTTTTTATTTCAATCCATTGACTCCCTCGGGTTTGGGAGTCACAACTTGGTATAAGAGCATGGTCCTAGAGATAAACACACATTTCCAGTCTGGAGCAGTTTTTCACCGACGCATCTCCTGAATTGTGAGTTTTATTGTTATGTTATAGAGTCTTTATCTTTTGAGTTTCTGATGTTCTTTTGTGGTGGATTGTGGGCTATAGATCATTATGTCAGGTAGAGGAAGGGGTAGGAGAAGCAACCTTGTAGAGGAGCCTAGCCCAGATAGCAACACTCATGTTTTAGCTGGAATGACCCAACTCCTAGAAAAGCTGGTAGAAAATACCAGCCGAGGTAATGACAAATCTTCCAACAGAGCATCTAATCATGAAGATCCCCACGAGAGGTTTTGACGGTAGAGAGCGAAAGAGTATAGTGGTAAAACCGATCCTGTACGCCTAGAAATTCCTAACTACGTAAAAATGAGTGCATGACTAGGGAAAAATAATTTTAGATGATTACATGCCATTTTATGTGATTTAATTACGATTTTTATGTTGCATGATATGCATGTCATGTTTTCAGCCTGTTTGAGTTACGGACGCGTTGACGAGACTAGGGACGACCGAGATGAAAATAATTTAAGATTTTTAAGTTCTTAAATTTTTTAGAATAAATTTATTATTTTTAAGCAGCAATTTCCGAAAATTTGGGTTTTTTTTATTTTTAAGGGGAACCCGTTTTTCGCCGATACGGCCTGTTTTAATGGATTTTAATGTGTTTTAAAATTTGAGGAAATTCCGAAAATTTGGGGTTTTTTTATTTTTAAGGGGAACCCGTTTTTCGCCGATACGGCCTGTTTTAATGGATTTTAATGTGTTTTAAAATTTGAGGAAACTTTTATTACGAAAATTAGACATTTTTAAACCAAGTTTAAAGTTTTTAATTAGCATTTCAATTAGTGGAGGGGCAAGCATGTCAAGTTCCTTTTCTTTTCTTAATTAAACATTAGGGGTCAATTTGGTCACCCCCACTCTTTTTTTCAAACACAAATTATTTTGTAAACCTAGCCTCCTCCAATCCATCTTAGCCATCACCTCGCCCTCTCAAAGCATCCCCATTGGTTTCTTCATCTTTTGGGTGATCCAAGGCGGTTTTGGTCCCGATCTCGCATCCTCTACGTCGGTAACTCATAGATCTCATCTTTCTCCAAGCCAGGCATGTAAATAATAGTATAGTTTTTTTTTTAAAAGGATGTGCATGATTTGTATGTGTTTTGATTAGATCAATTTTTAAGGTTTGAGATCGCATGCATCATGTTTTTCAACACGTGTTTGATTTATTCTTGATATGCTTCGGTCACGGGCGGTTCATGGGGATATGGTTTGGTCCAAGGGTGGTCCAGGTAGTTATTCCATCGAGTTAGGATCACGTAGGTCCAAACAGGAAGCGATTTGGTCAATGAATAAATTAGTTACGAATTTTATGATCCGCACGTGTCCTGACTTATCGTCTGTGCGCGACAGTAGAGTTGTTGGGGTCTGGTAAGTCACTATATGTAGTATCAGAGCTCAAAATGGATTTCAGGAGATAGCTCATTGAGTTAGGTCACGTAGGTCCAAACTGGAAGTGATTGTGTCGAGGAACGAATTAGTTATGAATTTTATGGCTAGCACGTGTCATGGTTGCAGTCTGCGCGCGGGCATTGGGCTTGAGGGAGTCGAGTTGGTCATGTACTGAATCGTTTTCACGTATCATTTGTTCCAATGACTAGTATATTGAGTTAGGATGATGTGTGTTGAAAAAGGGAGTGATTTGGTTAAGACATAGAGTTTTAATTATTTTTACCTTTTTGTCGCTCGAAATGAGTATCGCCGGGTCATTTTTGTGAATATTGAGATTTCGAGTCTTAGGGGCTGCTAAAGCTTGTTGATGACTTTATTTGATATTTTAAGAATATTTTAATATTTTTTCCAGCATTTTTATAATTTATTTATTTATGAGATTTTCGACAATTTTTCATCACAAATTAATGCCTATAAAATGATTTTTAGCATGTGTGATTTTTTTTAAAATTGTCATGACTGGACCGGGTCGGTTAGTCATGGTCGAGTCAAAATGCTTTAAGTTTGGTCCAACTTATTTTAATTATAAACCGGTTATTTTAATTTTAAAGATGAAGGTCCAATTTTAAGATTTTTGGTCAAATATTTTAAAGTCAAATATTTTGGTCAAAATTTTAATTAATTTGGACCTAATTCCTTATTTTAAGTTTTAAAGTCAAAATTGAGGTTATTTTATTTTTAATTAAGTCAAAATTGACCATGAGATTTTAATTGGTCAAAATTGGTCATTTGAGCTATAATTGGTCAAAATTGGTTATTTGAGTTTTTAAATTATTCAAAATTGATCCTTAGATTTTAATTAAGTCAAAATTGGTCATAGGATTTTTAATTGAGTCATAATTTGATCAACGTAGTATGTTAGTCAAATTTTTAAAGGTTTAATTTTATGTTATGGTCAAGTCATGTATTAGGCTAAATTCTATTTTAAATTAAGTCTAGGTTCTTTTGGGCTTAGAAGTAGTGGACCAGACTTCTGAACCAGTCCTTGACCGGAGTAAAAATGTAAAATCCCATGAATATATATTTAATTATATATGTAATATTATATGTATGTTAATGTTTTAAAGGAAAATAATTAAATATATATTGATTGGCTAAACTTTTAAATTGCATGATTTCTATGAAATGCACGCATCAAGAATGTTTTATGAAAGGTAATGATCATGTTTTAAAAGAAAAAATCGAGGGATTGAAGTGATTTGTGGCAATATTTTACGATGAGGGGATTCGGGATACCGGGCCCGATGAAATTCTGTTCATGTATTACGAGCTTATGGATCCATGTGTTTACGACATGGTGAAGTGGCAAGCATAGAGGTGTGAGGGATCCCGAGGTAAGGTCGGGTGAACCGCACCGCCACGTATGTTGGTTTTCAGATTGATCAATTGAACATGGTCCACACTTCATGATATGACTCATACGTTTTTATGTTATGTTATGTCATGTCTTATGTATGTTATATGCTCTGTATGCTATTAAATGTACGAACAAGCTTTTAAGATCATTCATGCATTCATGTTATTTTATGAGCTTATGGATCCATGTGTTTACGACATGGTGAAGTGGCAAGCATAGAGGTGTGAGGGATCCCGAGGTAAGGTCGGGTGAACCGCACCGCCACGTATGTTGGTTTTCAGATTGATCAATTGAACATGGTCCACACTTCATGATATGACTCATACGTTTTTATGTTATGTTATGTCATGTCTTATGTATGTTATATGCTCTGTATGCTATTAAATGTACGAACAAGCTTTTAAGATCATTCATGCATTCATGTTATTTTATTACGAGTATGTTCTTGCATGCGACTTTATTAGTATGTTCTTTGTTATTTTAAAAGATAGAGCATGCTGAGCCTCTAGGCTCACTAGGTTTAAATGGTGCAGGTGATCACCCTACAATGTTTGACCCGACTGGCGGTGAGGACCTTTGAGCGCCCGCTACAGCAGTACCCCGTGGCCGCATTGATGTTTTGTTTTAGTCATGATACGCTTTTCAAATATTGGTTTCAACTTGTTTATTTTCATTACTTTTTATGCAGTCTGATTTTTACAGTATGGATGATTTAACTATTCGAGATATTTATTTGATTTATGTTTTGAAGTGATGGTTTATAAAATGTTTTAAAAGGGAACGAGCCACACCTTCAGTTTATGTATTCCGCAAATGTTTTAAAAAAATATTTCTAGAGTCTGGTTCGTTTCAGATCCGCTTGTTGCTGAAAGCTGGATCAACTCCATGGAGGTCATATTTGAATACCTCGAGATGCCAGATTTGGACAGGCCCATGTACGCCATCTATATGTTGAGAGATGATTCTATGATTTGGTGAAAAGGAGCCGAGCTGACAGTGGACCTGGCTCATCTCTCATGAGATGAGTTCAAGAGAGTGTTCTTTGACCACTATTTCACCACGGATATGAGGTCCGAATTGAAGAGGGAGTTCCTAACGTTGAAACAAGGCAGCATGACGGTTCAATAGTATGTTCACAAGTTTGATAGAGGGTGATACTTTGTACCTCTAATCGGAAGGGATCCAAAAGAGAAGTTGCAACATTTCGTTGATGGATTGAGGCTTACACTCAAGCTTAATGTTAGGCTAGCTGAGCCTAAGGTTTGCATGGCAGCTGTGGATAAGGCCCGTCGAGTTGAAAAAGAATGGAAGGAGGTAGATGAGGAGCGACAACAAAAGAGGCAGGCCTTCCAGCAGAAAGATCAAAGGCCTTTCAAGAAGCATAACAATAACCAGCAGAGTCCACAATAGCAGAAACCTTTTCAAACCCAACCTATCAGTGCAGTTCCCGCCATCGACAACTGACCTGTTTGCCCCAAGTGTCAAAAGAACCATTCTGGACAGTGTAGAGCTGGTCAGAGCGGCTGCTACAAGTGTGGTGCTCAAAGCCACATTTCTAAGACATGCCCTAAGTTGAAGCAGCTGCTGACCAGCAGGGCGTATGTCATGACAGCTGAGCAAGCCAACCCAGATTCTACTATTGTTATGGGTGAGATTTTGATTGCTGGTATACCCGTTCTTTTGCCCTAATAGAGTTCTGTACATCTAAGACATGCCCTAAGTTGAAGCAGCTGCTGACCAGCAGGGCGTATGTCATGACAGCTGAGCAAGCCAACCCAGATTCTACTATTGTTATGGGTGAGATTTTGATTGCTGGTATACCCTCTTTTGCCCTAATAGATTCTGTACAACCCATTCGTTTATAGCAGAAGATTTTTCTAAGAAGTTACCTTCCAGATCAGACCATTTGTCCATAGGTTTTTGTGTGACCATATCCTCAGGTGAGGAACTGGTGTCTCATGAACTTTATCGTGATTTAGAGCTCGTTTTTCAAGGAAATTTGATTACGGCCAACTTAATTGTTTTACCTATGCCCGAGTTTGATTTGACTTTGGAAATGGACTAGTTAACTAGGTACGGGGTAGTAATTAATTTCAAGCTTAGAACAGTAGCGGTCAAGCCACCTAAGGGAGACCAGTTTTTGTTTGAAGCTAACCAGCTTAAGAGAGTTCCTTGCATTGTTTCAGCTTTAAAATCATTTAAGGAAGAGTGGAGTAGGATTTTTGGCTGGAGTAGGACTTTTCGCTAGTTTATCGTCCCTAGCTGTTGTTAGTAAGCCTGTGCTGGCAGAAGTGGAGGTGGTGAACGAGTTTCCAGAAGTTTTCCCAGAAGGTATCTATGGACTGCCTCCAGATCGAGAGCTAGAGTTTGCGATTGACTTAGTACCAGGAGCAGCACATGTTTGCAGACCATCCTATCGACTTGCTCCTGTAGAGATGAGGGAACTAAAAGAACAAATCCAAGACCTGTTGGACAAGGGTTTCATACGGCCTAGCACATCACCATGGGGAGCCCCTGTGCTGTTTTTCAAGAAGAAGGATGGGAGTTTGAGATTGTGCATAGATTATCGTGAGTTGAATAATCTTAATGTTAAGAATAAATATCCCCTACCTAGGTTGAGGGTTTTCTTGACCAATTGAAGGGAGCAAAAATGTTTTCTAAGACTGACCTGCGATCTGGTTATCACCATTTGAAGATCAAGGAAGCTGATATTAATAAGACGGCATTCAAAACGCGCTACGGTCATTTTGAGTTCCTAGTAATGCCTTTTGGATTAACCAACTGATAGGATCAATATGGCTCGAAAAACAGCTGTAGGAGTTCAGAAGGGGGGGTGGGGTTGAATGAACTCCTAGTATTTTCAATTTTCGAAACCTTTTTAACACAAGTTTTACAAGCACCCGCTTAACTTAAATCCGAGTTACCAGATTTAAGATATCTCAGTCCAAATGCTGATTTCTTGGCTAACAATATATGTGCGGAAATAAGCCAATCAATCAGTGAACAGTGTACAGTAAATAAATGCAGTAATGTAAGAGTTTAAGGGATAAGAGATTTGTTTATGGAAGTTCGGATATCAATATCCTACGTATCCCCTTCTTCCCTTTGTGTGGCACGTTTGTTATAGACTCAATCTAGAATAGTAACAGTGAATACAGATCTATTGAGATTGTAAATCTTCTGGTTTCTAAACAAAGAAACGCGATTCAACTGGTGAACCATAAGATGACTCAAAGGTAATGTCTGTGAAAATCAACACTTGTGTTCTTCGAGTTTGTGAGCTTTTGAGAGATAACTTCGACAGAGTGTAAGCTAGAGAATTATGGAGACGATAAATGACTTGGACAAAGAGTCGAGAGTAATAGGGATCTTTTTCAATTCAAATTTCTGCTATTTATACCATTTGCTCTCAACGGTCATAAAAGCTATTTTCCTCTGTAAATATTCAAAAAATCACGATTACGGTATATACTGCTCGACTAAGGAAAATTTTGCTTCGTCAGAGCCAAATTGTCGTCTTTCCATATTTGTGCAAACACTGTAAAACATCCTCTGTATACTGTGCACTATTTACCCAAAATAGTACTGACAGTTGTCTCCTTAATTCCAGGCAATTGTACGATTTAATCTTCACCATTGATTCTTTCCATTTTGAATATGTAATCGCGTTGGAATCGATTTGTCGCTTGCGCCTGAATTCTCTTATTGTTAATACAGCTTTTTCTTTCTTGAAGAAGATGAATAGTTCATCGCTGATAGAATACGTGACTGTTACTACTGAATAAATAACGCCAACTAAATCTTCGCAACAATTGAGTGTCCAACTACTGATCGTAACAATGACTGAATGCATGCATAAACCAACGTCTGAATTCTAGCGCTAAAACAAACGTTGTCGTATCAATTAATCCAAATGACGTAGTTTTGTTGTTCGTTAAGAAACACGCTAACACTTGAGTAGTTGCGCCTGATATCAAATCAACAACTGAATCCCAACGTCTGAATACACTTCTTTAAGAAATACCCAACGTCTGAATATGCTCGCTACTGAAGTAGAATTCAACTGCTGATCATAACAACCGACGACTGATTATACCAACTTCTGATTAGATATCCAACGCCTGAATAGACACCCAACGTCTGAAATATCCTTCTTTTTGTAAATTGAGAAATTGACATAACGGCTGGTTGCAACGACTGAATGTTCCAACAACAATCACGACTGAATCAAAAGCACTGTAGCCAACTACTGAAAATACTTACTACTGAAATAAATACCAACTGCTGAAATATGTTGACTACTGAAGCGAGTCTCCAACTAGTGATTAATACCAAAGTCTGATTGCGTAACCCTTGATCAACATCTGATTTGCTCTCACGACTGACATAAAAACCCGATACCAGAACCTGATAACTGTATATCTTCAACCTCTGAAATAGTAACCCATCAACTGAGTGCTTCAACTCAACTCCTGAAATATTCGAATACCAAGATCTGATATCTAACAACTGAAATATTCAATCCCAATATCTGACTGGTCAATCCAACATCTGAACTAAACTTTTCTCCAAACATGTAGTTGATCATCTTCAACGGCTGACTGTCCAAGTGTTACTTATGAATTTAGCTCTTGTATTATTTTGTTATCACCAAAACTAATAAATTTTATCTTAACAATTTCCCGCGTTTTGGTGATGACAAAACTTAGCAGCCTATTGATTTAAATAAATGATCAAACGATAAAATGCGCAAAGTATGCTGAAATATCTATAAACTTATTTTGTACATAATATTTGTACAACTAAGAGTTAAAGAGATTAAAAATCCTTTTCTCCAGTCATCCAATATTTAGCGCTCCTCTTGGGTGGAGCACCTGGTGGATATGGTCCATATCTTATGCCACGAACAGGCGACTCACCACTTGATCTCCTTCTTTTTGAGGATCCACTATTGTCTCCTCTTCTCTGACTTTCACCTCGGCTACCACTTTCCCTAGTACCACTTCCAACAGGACGGCTCTGTTCATCTGCTCTATTGCCACTGCCACCACTTCCCCCACTAGGTCGGCTTTGATCGTCAGAAGGAGGTTGAGGGCGTTGGCTGCTACTATCTTCCCCATTTTTGTCATCACTGCCCTTAGTGAGAAAGGCAATGAGTTCTGCAAGGTGAGTACCGAGGGAAGCCAATTGTCCATGTGTTTCTACACGGAACTCCACAAGTTCGTTGCGAATATCAGCTAATTTGTCATCAAAATCCTTAGATAACGCAGCCTTGAGATTCTTCACTTCTTTTCTAGTAGCCTCTAAATCTGTCGATAATATGACATTTTGAGATTGGACAGCTTTTAGTGCTAGCGACAGTGCATTGTTATCATTTTGAGCTTCCTGGAGACTACGTTTGAATAAACCCCGGAAGGTTTCATTTTGCTCAGCAAGACTGTCAAGGAAGACTCTTTCAACATGATCGATTTTGCACATCACTTCGCTAAGAGCATTATTCGTCTTTCGAGAATCCCTCGATTGATTAGCAACAAGATTGGAGAAAGATTCCCGAAGAGCAGCAATAGAGGCAGAGATAGCTGTGGCAGAGGAATTCAAAATAAACTGATCAGGAGCAGAGTCATCTTCCAACTGAATGTCATCTGCAACAAAGTTCATGGAAGAATCATCTGAGCTGGATGAAGAGAAAGAACGCTGATCGAACAATATCTGTACCCTCTGACCCTCTACAGCTGAAATGGCAAAAGACTGTACATGGAAGAGCAGCAATAGAGGCAGAGATAGCTGTGGCAGAGGAATTACAAAATAAACTGATCAGGAGCAGAGTCATCTTCCAACTGAATGTCATCTGCAACAAAGTTCATGGAAGAATCATCTGAGCTGGATGAAGAGAAAGAACGCTGATCGAACAATATCTGTACCCTCTGACCCTCTACAGCTGAAATGGCAAAAGACTGTACATGTGGACTAACAAAAACTGAACTCTGAACTAACTGTACATCTCTCAACACTGATCTGTCCAAAGAAATAGTGGAAACAAAACCGTGAATATCATTTGTACTCAAACCACTGAACAAAAGCTGTACATAACTGAGACCAACCCAGAGTAACGACTGTCTGTCTACGAGAACCAAAATTGGAAACTGGCTCCACAACTGATAAAGCTCTGCAAAAAGTTATTGAACCAACTGGTAGGAGTTTACCAGAGACAGAGAATCCAATGGCTCTATACAAACATCTCCCCACCGCTTCTTCATAAACTTGAAAAATTTACTGATGGGAGGGAGTGTATCATCATAAGATCGCTGACGCAAAAATTTCATTATTTACAATCCGCTGGGGTATCTTTACCCAGTGATCACCACATCAATGACGCAAACACCATCAACACAAATCATTGTTCTAATCCAACATGTACATCGAGTATTGGTGTTGGTTCTGGCAATTACAGCACCTCGATCTCGTGGGCGACCTTCAAAAATTTGAGAGCAACACGTCCTGTCCCACTTAAGACAGTGTGTTGTACTTCCATTTTTAATTCTTCCACAAGAAAAAGATGAAGACTAGACATCTTGTCCAGTATTTTCAGATCAACAGCAGAAGCACCATCTTCAGGAACAAAATTTGTTCTATGGGCGTCCAAAAATTTCCGAATAAACAACTCCCTGTATTTGGTAAGAATATACGTTTTCCTGTGAAGATCCACCCTTGTAGACTCTGCTTCAGCCGATGATAAAACAAGTTCCTCCTTGGCAGAGATGTCGTCTGTTTGTAGAGCGGCCAAATTTTTAAGACTGAAGGAATTAAATAATCTATCTACATCGTCTATAATATGCTCCAGTAACTGTACAAGAACCTCTATATCTGCAATAATAAGAGATAGTTGTTCCTTAACCGGATTTCCGTTTATTGGATCTCTTTCCATAAAGAGTGCCTTCCCTTTATCAGTCGCTGGGATCTTGGTTAGACTGGTCTTGTACCAGTCTCCTTCATGAACCCCAGGGATTGAGATACTCTTGCCTAATGTAATCTTCGTTATCTCCCCAGAAGCAGACGGCAAAGGAAATTCTACTGGAATTGTCATCAAAATCTCTTCCAGAGACATTGCCTCATCAGCAGATTGTTCAACAGCTGCCATCTCCATTTCCTCCACTAGCTCTGTCACAGTATAATCAGCTGTAGCATCTGTCCTGCTGTCAGCCGCATCAAAAATCTGCAACTGTTGTTCCTCAACGCATGTTCCAAATTCCACTGTTTCCATCTCCTCATCTGTGTCACTAGCAGTTACAACTGGTTGATCAGCGTCACGAGAATGAAATTCCTCGTAGGAAAGATTAAACCACTTCTCCAACTCATCAACTCTTGGAGCGGCCTGTTCCCCAACACCTGATTCACTGACAGCTGTTCCTACAACATCTAATCCACCAAAGTCTTGTTCTTCCTCGTCTGGTCCAATTTGAGCAGTCTCAGCAAGGACCTGCCTAATTATGATGTCAACAACATCAGCAGTAGATATACCTGCGTTAGCAACATCTGCTACTGCTGGCTCAGAAACATGTTCAACAATGCCTTCAACAACTGTCTCTTCAGCGACCTATACAGCTGGTTCTCCCACAGTAGTCTCACTAGCAACCTCTGCAGCTGGTTGTTCAACAGTTTCATCATCAGAACCTAGAACCAACCTTCTTTTCTTCTTCTGGATTTTGCGTTTTGGTGCGAAGGGAGGTTGCTCTGTTGGTGCAGCTTCAGTTGGTTCAATGATTTGAAGTGGTACAACTTCCTATGCCACAGGGAAGATCTCTAATTGTTGGTCCGAAAATAGGATCAAAAAGATATCCAGCGCTGATTTGACAAGCAGTAAAAATTTTGCGCTGCTATAAACGAGCTGCAATAGCTCAAGGTTCTTGAACATATGAAATACAAAGAGCACCGGAGACAGATCTGGTATGAAATTAAAATCATGCGGAAACACCAGAACTGAATCCTTAGTATTTTAAAACGATTCAAACAGATTTATGTGCAACATAAATCTGTGTTCGATTGTGCAAGTGTGCTAACTATGTATGCCTTCAAATATGTTATGCGATGCTAAAGTAAAGCAGGTGCTGAATGAATAACAGAGTACAATACACAAGCGATTTGTTTCTGGAAGTTCGGACCTCAATGTCCTACATCTCCCCTTCTTCCACCTCGAAAGGCTCCACTAGAAGACTTTGATTCACAACTGCTGGTCTAAATTGGCCTCCACCTGATTACGAACAACCGACTCAACTTTGGACGTCTCCATTGTTAATCCAGCTGCCGTTTACATTGATAAACCAAACCAACTGCTGAACTTAACATTCAAACCACGACTGGACAGATTCTGCTATTGCTGATCTTCTTCTTTGATCCTAAAATCTGTACACTTAAGTAGAATTGTTAGAAACACAATAACAGGTTTTGTTTAATTCAAAACTTAATCATGATCTGTCAAAACAGATCCATCAATCTCTCCCTTTTTGATTTACACAAAACCTTAAATAATCAATGCATGTTCTAACAATTCTCTCCCTATTTGTGGGAATCAAAAAGAGATCGAACTGCTGGTCTTCCCGATATCTAAAACAAAAACTCTCCCTACACTGTTACAACAAAAAAAAAACGTACCAGCAGGAGTTTTAGATTTGAAAAACAAAACCAGTTTTTGGGAAGCACCGTATGCAACAGTATTGATTTTGAAAACGAAACTGATGCATAACTCAAGTTAGTCAAAGACAGTGACGCCACTCTCCCTGTCTTTTATAACATGAGCTCAAATCATTTAAAAACAAAATTTTGGCACCAGCTGGAATCCGCAAAACAGAACATTTAAAACAAATCATAGCATCGAAATGTTGTTTCAAATAACAAGTGCTACTGAGTTACTTATATTTATGAAGAACCAGTATAGATAAAAACTCAGATTTTTCCTTATTCTATCTCGCCCCATGTGCTTGTCACCGAGCCTCGCTCCAGGTGATCTTACAGCACAACGAAAATAGAAGCTTGGCAACCGCACGGGACTCGCGCATCCCATGACAGTTCAACAAGCGAAAAACCAGTTCTATATAAAAACAAATCTGGCCTTCATAAAATAAGCTTCTCAAAATATTAAAAACCTTAAAACATAGCACACGTGTTTTAAAATCAGTGCTCGTTCAAGAACAACCCGCTCTGATACCAATTGTTGGTTCGAAAATAGGATAAAAAAGATAGCCAGCGCTGATTTGACAAGCAGTAAAAATTTTGCGCTGCTATAAACGAGCTGCAATAGCTCAAGGTTCTTAAACATATGAAATACAAAGAGCACCGGAGACAGATCTGGTATGAAATTAAAATCATGCGGAAACACCAGAACTGAATCCTTAGTATTTTAAAACGATTCAAACAGATTTATGTGCAACATAAATCTGTTCGACTGTGCAAGTGTGCTAACTGTGTATGCCTTCAAATATGTTATGCGATGCTAAAGTAAAGCAGGTGCCGAATGAATAACAGAGTACAATACACAAGCGATTTGTTTCTGGAAGTTCGGACCTCAATGTCCTACATCTCCCCTTCTTCCACCTCGGAAGGCTCCACTAGAAGACTTTGATGGTTACAGCACATCTGCAAACACCCACCCACACAAGAAGCACTTGTATGGACTCCTAGACTCCACAAATGCACACCAGCCGCAACTGTGTGACTAACTACATACACAAGTTTAACGTCATCGTGCTTGGACGGGACCTGTTGTGAAATGGTTTTGAGATTCATTCAACAATGAATGTGAATGAATCTCTGTGTGTGAGATTTTACAATGAAACTCTCAACTCTCTGTTTCTCACACACTAGGGAAATTGCTCTACACAAGCTAATTAAAACTCAGCAATCGACTCTCGTGAAAGCTCCTCTCTAATGGCGGTCGATTGCTTCGTCTTTCTGTTCATTTTTCCCTCTGCTGGTACACTGTGCAGTTCAACAAATTTTCTGCGACAGCCTCACAGCGACAAACTTATTCTCGTCTTCAATGGCGCTCTACTCAAATAAATAAGCCTCTGTTCAAATTATAGCCGTTAGATAAATTCCAAATCTTTTCTGCGCTTGTCAAGGCCAAATTCGTCGTCTTTCCAAATGCGTGCAATGCTCCTCTGTAAATTGTACTATTTCCCAGAATAGTACAAATCTTGTCCCCTTGATTTAAGGCAATTTCACGATTTTAATTTCAGCCACAGATTCCTTCCCTTTTAAATGGTGATTGCGTCCAACAGCTTCTGTAATAGTATCTGCCAACAGCTTCTGTAATATTGATCAACTCATCGCTGTTGACAGCTCCTATTCTTATTATTCAACTACTGAAATCATCTTTCCTTGTTCCCGTCTGTCATCAGCAACCTCACTATCCATCAGCAACCTTAACAGTAGGTTTCTACTTGTTCGATCTTTTGTTTTGTTTTAGCAACCTACTGTTTCAATTGATGTTTTCACTGTTGCGGTTTCTGCTATCAGCTTCTGTTTCGTCATCAGCTTCTATAATAGATACGATGACAGCAACGCTGATGTCATGGTTGCTGAATTCTACTTGTTGTTATAGTTCCAACAGCTCTTGATAGCGCTCCAGTGCACATCTTCTTCTTCGATATTTCTTCCAGCAGACTTCATAGATTCTGTTCCAGATCACATTTTCGCATGAGGCCTGTGCTGTTCCCTCCGAAACGGTCCAACGAGCAAGACTCACTCCTACGTAGTGAGCTCCTCCGTTTTTGCCCAAATTCCTTCGTTTAGGCCTCCGAAAATACGATTTACTCTTTTCAGCCCTTGGTCTGCTACGGTATCAGCTTCAGCTTCTTCTGTTGTAAATCCAGCTAACATCTGTACACTTAGTAGAGACATTAGTAACACAATAAATAGGTTTTGTGTAATTCAAAATACATTCTGGATCTGTTATCTAGATCCATCAATCTCTCCCTTTTTGATTTACACAAAACCTTAAATAATCAATGCATGTTCTAACAATTCTCTCCTTTTTTGTGGGAATCAAAAAGAGATCGAAAACTGGTCTTCCCTATTTTAAATCAAAACTCTCCCTACACTGTTACAACAAAAACAACGTAACAGCAGGAGTTTTAAATTTGAAAAACGAAAACCAGCTTTTTGGGAAGCACCGTATGCAACAGTATTGATTTTGAAAACGAAACTGATGCATAACTCAAATTAGTCAAAGACAGTGACGCCACTCTGCCTGTCTTTTATAACATGAGCTCAAATCATTTAAAAACAAAATTTTGGCACCAGCTGGAATCCGCAAAACAGAACATTGAAAACAAATCATAGCATCGAAATGTTGTTTCAAATAACAAGTGCTACTGAGTTACTTATATATATGAAGAACCAGTACAGATAAAAACTCAGATTTTTCCTTCTTCTATCTCTCCCCATGTGCTTGTCACCGAGCCTCGCTCCAGGTGATCTTACAGCACAACGAAAATAGAAGCTTGGCAACCGCACGGGACTCGCGCATCCCATGACAGTTCAACAAGCGAAAAACCAGTTCTATATAAAAACAAATCGGGCCTTCATAAAATAATCTTATC
>KQ990150.1:9594-21181 GCA_001598015.1 Dorcoceras hygrometricum
CTGCTGAGTTGAGCAATTTAAGCTTCTAGGAATTTTGAAGGGTAAGGTAATTTTCAGCTTCAAAGGCAGTAAGCTTGAGTTGGTTACTGGCCGTTGCTTGTGAAACCTGTTAAGGTAGTTTGAACAATTAAGGTAAATTAGCTGTGTTGTAACAGATTTCAGCTTCCAGGAAGTGTCCTGCTGCGTGATTTGAGCCAGGAGGAGTTTGTAGGTAATTCGAAAGAGGAAAAGGTACGAATTGAGCAGTTCTTAGCAGCTTGAGCGTGAACATGTCTGTTCTTCGATGTTGTGAACTGTTGCTATATGATTTACGTGAACTTAGATGATGAAATTGATTGTGTTCTGTTTTGTTTCACGTATTGTATATTGTATGCATCCGGCATGGATATTGAATGACATTCATTGCATACGTCTTGAGCCTGAATTGATAGATTGATTTGATTATTTGATTGGGTGCCACGTTGTGACTGGCCGACTGTTGAGTCGTGCCCGAAAAGTCCAACGCTATCGTCGGAGTGGTGACTACCGGCTTCGAGTGTCTCCACCGAGCTGTGATGGGTTGACGGGCCCCGATGATCACGGACCGATGATTTCCCGGTTGATAGATCGTGGTATAGAGGCTTGATTTGAGTTTCCAGTTGATAGACTGGTCTAGCTATCCGATTTCTTGATAGCCCTCATGCATTCATAGCATTGATTTATAGCATGTTGCATGTTTATCTGTTTTGATAGCTCTTCGTACTGAGGCTTGACCTCGTACTTGTTTTCCTGCTTTTGTTGTTTGGGTCTGCGTTACCCATTTGTAGGAGTTCCAGGTAACCTAGCTGGGCAGAGTGGAAGTTCAGCTGGTCGATCCCCGCATCCCTGAGTCCCAGTTTATTTATGATATGTATTGAACCGGGGGATGCCCCGTGTTATCATGTACTTGGGGATCTGTCTAGTTAATTGATATTTTATGGTTACTTGTTGTATGAGTTTGAGTTAACTCATATTTTGAGTATTGAATATTTTGAATGACTGATTTGAAGTTCAGGCCCATAGTATTTTCGAAAATTTTTAAGCCCTGATTTTTAGCTTCCGCGTTTATGCGCTTATTATGTGTTAATTGTTAGTAATTAGCACGGGGCCTGACACCTATTGTTAAAAAAAATGTACGCATAAAACCAGATTCGACTTAGTAAACTTATTAATTAATCGCTCATAAGATGAGATTAGAGTAATTGTGGGAAGAGAGTCTCACAACAGGTGGTATCAGAGCATCACTAAGTTCTTGAATTGAATTAGATGAGAGGGGTAGATCGAGTCTTTTGATTGATTTATGATTGATTACATGCTCGCATGATATATGTCTTACTGTTTTGAATTTTGTATCGCATGATTGTGTGATTCAATGGTAAGAGTAAGTCAGACAGACTTTAGGATTACATGCTCTTTGAAGTGAATAGTAGCATGTATTGAATGAAGTATGAATCAGAACTCGATCTCTTGAGAAGCAGCACATTCATGTGTGCTAATCAGAGGAGGGACTGAGATTTGTTATCGATATGATGAGGAATTATGAACAAATCTGTTTAATTCTTAGATATGCCTCCTCGACAAACAAATACCAGGAATACAGGAATAGTTCCATGAACAGAGCAAGGTAGTACCTCGACTGATGCATTGAATGCAACAGCAACTCCGATGGAAACACTGTTGAAATGATTTCAATCCTTTAAACCGCCAACATTGACAGGAACAGAAAATGCAATAGATTGTGAGAACTGGTTAGAAGACATAGAACAGTTATTTGAAGCGTTAGATTATACCGATGATCGTCGGGTGAGATTGATAATTCATCAGCTGCATGGCCTTGGTAAAAGCTGGTGGATAGCGACGAAGAAAGCGTTGGAAAAACAAGGTACTGTTGTTACTTGGTCTGTGTTCAAAACTGCTTTCTATCAGCGATTCTTTCCTGTTTCTTATCGGAAGGACAAAGGAGCAGAGTTTGCAAATTTGCGACAAGGGCAATTGAACATTGAAGAATATGTTGCCAAGTTCACAAGTTTACTCAAATTTGCTCCGCACGTTGCTGTTAGCGATGAAGCTCAAGCCGATCAGTTCATAAATGGCTTGAATCCCGATGTGTTCACCTTGGTGATTCAGGGCGATCGAATACCTTTGCTGATGCATTGAATCGTGCAAAGGGAGCTGAAGCAGGGTTAATAAGGCAACGAGGAGCACAGCTTGTGCCACTATCAGCGAGATCAACTCAAGAGAAACAACAGATTCCACACCCCTCGATTTGATATACTGGAGGCAGCAGTAGTGGAAAGAAAAATTTTGTGATGAAGACTAGCCCGAAACTGGTTGATATACCAGTAGTTTGTGAATTTGCTGATGTCTTTCCTGACGAGATTCCAGGATTGCCTCCATTTTGAGAGGTAGACTTCAGTATTGAGTTGATGCCAGGTACACAACAAATATCGAGAGCACCGTATCGTAAGGCACCAATAGAATTGAAAGAGTTGAAAGAACAGCTTGAAGATCTTCTTGCCAAGGGATACATTAGACCCAGTGTTTCTCCCTGGGGCGCACAGTACTGTTTGTACGAAAGAAAGACGGATCAATGAGGTTATGTATTGACTACCGGAAACTAAACAAAGCAATGGTAAAGAATCGATATCCTTTACCCTGGATAGATGATTTGGTTGATCAGTCGTAGGGTTCGTCAGTATATTCGAAGATTGATTTGAGATCCGGTTACCATCAATTGAGGGTACGAGATGAGGATATATCAAAAACTGCTTTTCGAACGAGGTATGGACATTATGAGTTCATTGTTATGCCTTTCGTATTGACCAATGCCCCGACGGTATTTATGAGTTTGATGAATAGAGTATTTCAGAAGTATCTTGATGATTTTTGTGATCATATTTATTGATGATATTCTGATTTATTCGAAGAATATGTACGATCACGCTAATCATCATAGAACTGTGTTGAGAACTCTACGAGATGAGAAATTGTATGCCAAGTTGTCGAAATGTGAATTTTGGTTGCGGAAAGTGGTATTTCTTGGCCATATTATTTCAGGTGATGGTATTTCTGTTGATCCGAGCAAAATAGAAGCATTGATTAATTGGTCTAGACCGACATCTGTGCCAGAAATTCGAAGTTTTATGGGCTTGGCAGGTTATTACCGTCGATTTATCCAAGATTTCTCGAGTATTGCAAAGCCTATTACTCAACTGACACAGAAGAATGCACCTTTCATTTGTTCTGAAGCTTGCGAAGCCGGTTTTCTTGAGTGATAAAGAGGTTGACGACAGCACCAGTTTTGACAATTCCTTCGGGTACTGATGGTTTTGTTGTTTATTGTGATGCTTCTCACCAAGGATTGGGATGTATTCTAATGCAACGAGGACATGTTATCGCGTATGCCTCGAGACAATTGAAGCCACATGAAAACCGATATCAAATTCATGATCTTGAATTGGCATCCATCGTATTTGCATTAAAGATATGAAGACATTATCTTTACGGTGAGAAATTTGAAATCTTTTCTGATCACAAAAGTCTAAAATATCTGTTTTCGCAGTCTGAATTAAATATGAGACAACGAATATGGCTGGATTTATTGAAAGATTTTGATTGCGAAATCAAATACTATCCAGGAAAATCGAATGCGGCAGCAGATGCCCTTAGTAGAAAGGTTTGTGCTTTATCCTTGGCTACTATGGGTGTATCTAGTTTAATAGAAAATTTCGAGAAGTGGTAAGACTTCACGGTATACCAAAATCGATTGTATCGGATCGAGATCCGAGATTTACTTCACACTTTTGGAGTAGCTTGCAACAAGCTCTAGGTACGAAATTATATTTAAGCACTGCTTACCATCCTCAAACTGATGGACAAACTGAACGAACAATTCAGACTCTTTAGGATATGCTTAGAGCTGTGGTATTAGATTTTGGTGTGGAATTTTCGTATAACAAGAGTTATCAGGCGAGTATTGAGATGGCTCCATTTGAGGCACTGTATGGAAGAAAGTGTCGTTCACCATTATATTGGGATGATGTATTAGAGGTGCCTGAATTGGGACCAGATATGATCAGGGAAATGACTGAGAAGGTGAAGGTAATTCAGCAGAAAATGAGAACCGCACAACATAGACAGACTAGATATGCGAATTCCAGACGTCGACCGTTGGGCTTTGAAACCGGGGACAGAGTATTCTTGAAAATTTCTCCTTTCAGGTGTACAGTCCGATTTGGAAAACGAGGGAAGTTGTCTCCACAATTTAATGGTCCTTATGAAATTCTCGAGAAGATAGGCGATCTTGCTTATCGACTCGCATTACCTCCATCTCTTTCAGGTATACATGATGTCTTTAATGTATCGATGCTGAGGAAATATCTGCCTGATGCATCTCATGTTATTCTGCTGATGAAGCTGAACTTGATGAAACTCTCAGTTACTTTGAACAACCGATTCAGATACTGGATCGAAAAGAAAAGCAACTCCGAACGAAGATTATTCCATTGGTGAAGATTCAATGGAATCGACATGGAATTGAAGAAGCTACGTGGTAAGTTGAAGATGACATGAGACAATGATTTCCCTATCTATTCCAATGAGGTGAGTTCTCATCGAGTTTCTGCTATTTCAATATTCTTACATGTACAGAATGCATATACAGACTGCTGGTGAGTTCGAGGACGAACTTATGTGTTATAGGGGGAGAAATGTAATGCCCGGGATTATAGACTTGATGATTTCGAATTTTCAGATTGTAGCTTTTGAATGAAGTGGTGTTGATCAGTAGTTGTGTTAAACCAGTCGTTGTGTTGATCAGTAGTGGCGTTAAACCAGCTGTTGGTGAGAGGAGCTTGCGATTGGGTAATCAGTAGTTGCATTGTATCTGCTTGCGACTGGGTAACCAGCTGTTGGTTTGAGGAACAGTCGCTGGTGAGAAGCAACGTTGTTTTATTTAGTTGAAACGCAGCGTTTTGAGTGTTGCGTCTGGTACCAGTCGTGAGGGATTTGTTGCATTGTTGATCCAGCTCCTGGGTTAGGAGATCAGCTGTCAACAGAGACTATGACGTATTCATTAAGATGTCGTTTAAATTATTTCACGCGACCAGTCGCTGATGGTGAGGTGACGTCGTTTTGATAAGTTGAAACGCAGCATGTTGATTGTAACGCTTGTGGCAGCTAATGGCAGCGAGGGTGACGTATCTCATACGTCATCGTTGGGTTATTTAGCAAGACCAGCCGTTGGCAGTAAAGCTGACGTGATCCTTACATCATCTGAATTGTTTTGCGTTTCAGCAGTTGGTTATTTTGAGAGAATCTGTCATCAGCTGTTGGCGCGCCGCGACGTAGTTTTAATTAGTTGACGCGGCGTTGTTTTGAGGTGCGAAGAGAAATACAACGTCTAACGGTTGCTGCTGATTCTATCGAAAGGAAAAGCTGGTATCTGTTGAGCACAAACGTTAGTTTCTGTCGTAAGATACTTAATGTAGCAACGTCTGTTTTGTTTAGAACAGCAACTGGTATCTGGTTAGCGATATGTATGAATACAGGAATATGTTCAAACGGTGTGTGCTTATCTTATTTTGGTCGATAAATACTCAGCATGACACGTGGAATTCATAGAGATTGCATGGGGAACTCTGCAGATAACAGAGATCTTCTTATATAAATTAGATTGAATTCGAATCCTTGTAACTTAGACTACAGACACCAGAATTCGATTCTGTGAATTCTCTGGGATTCTTGTGATAAGAAGTTAGAAGTATTAATTGAAGCAGTTCCCAAAACAGAGATAAACGAAGGTATAATTTGACATGAGAGTCAGGGAATTTGAATACTCGAGAATGATATTTCTTGAGTTATCCCGACAAATCACATAATTTTACTGTTCTTGATTTAGAACTTGTAGTGATATTTGTTGATCCATCACAGGTAGTGGATCTTTGTTTTCGATATGAGATTATATGATATGAAAATGAATTGATTCTAATGCCAAGGTCTGAGGTGACCTTATTTTCGAAGTGTGGGTTGATTTCGTTAGATGGATATCCATGTCAAGATCGTATACGAATCTTGATGGCGTTGATGTGAAATGGAATCAATTCTTAGTTGAAGCGAAGAGATATGTTCAGTTTATTTTGAGTTAATATTTTTGTTATGAACTTCTTTATGATTTTGCATGAACCTGTCGATTATACTGAGATCATTTCTCACCGGAGTGTTCCGGCTGTTGTCTTGTTTTGTATGTGTGCATGATGACAGGAGGAAAGAATTGATTTGTTGGGACAGGGGTAGCAAGAACCTAGAAGACGAGCGACAAACAGACTAGGAACCTGCTGTTAGTTTAGCAAATAATTGCTAGTCTTCGATGTATCTGGTTTTGTATTTAATGAACAGATTTTGTACCAGTGAATATAAGGTGTATTAACCTTTGTAACATTACGTTTTCTTAATGAATGAACAGCTTTTAGTGACCCATTAGCTGTTGTCAACTTCCGTGGGTGTTCTGCAGTTGCTAACTGCTGACAGCAACCTTCGTTTCCCATAGCGTAATATCTGTTGACAGATACCTACTGTTCATTACCTTTCAGCAACTAGTTACTGATCATGTTCATCGGTTACCTATTGTTAAAAAAAATGTACGTATAAAACCAGATTCGACTTAGTAAACTTATTAATTAATCTCCCATAAGATGAGATTAGAGTAATTGTGGGAAGAGAGTCTCACAGATAGGCCATGATCTGGAGGTGTATATCGACGACATAGTAGTAAAGTCGAAGCAAGCCGTCGAACACGTACAACATTTGAAGAAAAGCTTCCAGCGTATGAGATAGCATGAGTTGAAACTGAACCCACTCAAATGCGTCTTTGGAGCAAAATCAGGAAACTTACTGGGTTTCTTGGTGCATCATAGGGGAGTCGAAATCGACAGAAGTAAAGCAAAGGCAATCATGGAGGCCAACCCACCTCGAAACAAAAAGGAGCTGCAACGTTTCCTGGGACAAGTGAATTATTTAAGGCGTTTTATTTCCAATCTCGCCGGAAATACAAAGGAATTCTCACAGCTACTAAGGCTGAGAGATACAGATGCATTTCAGTGGGAAGCTCAGCATCAGATAGCATTTGACAGAATAAAAGAATATCTGGCAAAGCCCCCAGTTTTGGTACCCCCAGGTATGGACCTCCTCTCAAAATGTATATTTCAGCCGCTCAGGAATCCATTGGATGTTTTTTGGTTCAGAATAATAAATAGGGACATGAGCAGACAATTTATTACTTGAGTAGAATTCTCACACCAACCGAAATCAAGTATTCCGCTATTGAAAAGCTATGTTTGACTCAATATTTTGTATTTTTTAAGCTGAGACAGTATTTGATACAATCAACGGTTTACGTGGTAGGAAAAAGTGATTTAATCAAGTATATGCTCAACAAAATAGTGTTGTCTGGTAGAATTGGGAAGTGGTCTTTGGCATTTTCAGAGTTCACTCTGATTATTTCCCCCAAAATCAATGAAAGGGCAAGCAGATTTTCTAGCAGATCATCCATCTCAAGAAGAACCAGAGTAAGGCCTGTTGAGATCTGAACCATCGAAGTTGACAATCAACAGTGGATATTGAAATTCAACGGATCAAGGACCGAGACGTCAGCAGGAGCTGGTATTGTGATCACCTCCCCAAAAGGTGTGAAAACCGCTCTCTCTTTTGGGCTGAATTTTAGATATACTAACAATCAAGCATAATATGAAGCTTTGGTGATCGGTTTAGAAATTCTCAAAGACATGGGAGAAAAATATGTTACGATATCAGGAGATTCACAGCTAGTTTTGAGACAGATGTCAGGGGAGTATAAATGTTCAAGCCCGTCACTAGCCCCTTATTATGCTGCTGCATCTCAACTGATAGATGATTTTCAAAGAAGTTTCATTTGTTCACGTGCCAAGGCATGAAAACTGGGAAGCCTATGAATTAGCACAGATTGCTTCCAGGTTAAAAATGTCCCCAGAACTCGCACAAAGGATGGTACTAATTCAACGACGAAACCATCATTCAATATTTCAAAGAGGCATGCAAGTTGAGTCGCTAAATCTGGATGTTAATCTAGCCGATAATTGGAGAGAAGAAATAAAGCAAGTTCTAGAATACCCAGACAAAGAAGCAACATGTGGTGCAAAAATGCGTGCTCTCAATTATATTTTAGTAAAATGAGACCTATACAGGAAATGTTTTGATGGCTTGTGGCTGAGGTGTGTAGGTTTCCCAGAATCACTGGACATACTAAAACAGGTTCATGAGGGAGTTTGTGGGGCACATCAACCTGGGATTAAAATGAGATGGTTGATCAGAAGGTATGGTTATTTCTGGCCAACTATTCTAAAAGACTGCATCAAATATTTCAAGGGATGTCAACAGTGTCAGAAACATGCGGATATCCAGAGGGTTCCAGCTTCAGAACTATACAGCGTTGGTAAACCATGACCCTTTAGAGGATGAGCGATGGATTTGATAGGGAAAATATATCCTGCATCTTCAAAGGGGCCACTCATTTATCCTTGTGGCCACAGACTTCTTTACAAAATAGGTGGAAGCGGTGCCGTTGAAGAAAGCAGAAGAAAGATGTCATCCACTTTGTCAAAGAAAACATAATTCACCGTTTTGAGATACCAGAATCAATTACCATCGATCAAGGAACGATGTTTACTGGATCAGAGGTACGAGAATTCGCAGAATATTATGGGATTAAGTTGATAAACTCATCTCCTACTATCCACAATCGAACGTCCAAGCGGAAGCGTCCAACAAGGTGATAATCAGGATTTTAAAGAAGATGATGGAATAAAATCCCCGTGATTGGCCAAGACTATTGTCAGAAACATTGTGGGGTAAGTCCTTTTACCCTCACTTTCGGCCACGATACAGTGTTACCATTAGAAATTATGGTACCTTCTTTGCGTATAGTGAAACAAAACGAACTTTGTCAGGCCCGGTGCGCTAAAACACCTTACTCAATTAATCTTAATTACACGGAAGCTTAAATATGGGCTAAAAATATTTATTTTTGGGCCTGGTCAACTCTTAAAATGCAATCATACTCACAATATGGATTTTAACTCAAAAATCCAAACATCACAACAACAAAAACAGGTAATATATCAATACAGATCCCCGAAATGCAGTATATGCACAGGACATCCCCTGGCTCAATATCTCAATGCATAATATATATAACTGGGACTCAAAATGGGGATCTACCAGCTGATGCTCCACTCAATCCAGCTGGATTATCTGAAGATCCTGCAAAGGCCAAAACAGACCAAAGCAGCCCAAAGAGGGAAAATAAAACGAGGTCAAACCTCAGTACGAAGATCATCTATAAAGCAGAAATCATTTTCAGACATGCAACATTTCAAACGTGCAATGCAAGTGGGTTACCAAGAATCATCGGTAAGCAAGGCACAACGACTCAGCTGAGCAGAAATCTCAATAAATGAACAGAATCCCAAATCACAGCGACTCAGCTGGCTATCACGACTTAGTGACGACATCGGGTTCTATGCACGGCGACTCAGCCGACAAATCATGACTCGGCGATATTTCAGGTCTCAAAGAATATAGGCTCAAAATGATATGCGTGAATGCCAAGCAAAATCATGCTCACAAATATATATATAAATCACGCACATAAGCTGCTAAGAGCACATAATCATCATCAAAACCAGCAATTCAGGCAGATTCATTCGGCACATAATCACAACAGCTTACACACGAAGGAAATATTAACAAGCTGATATCAAAGCTGATAAATCAAGCTCAATTTGTACCTTCCTCTAAGCAGCTAATACCTCAACATATCACACGGGGCACACAACCAGTTGTTCACGCACCAGAACACAGCTCCAACAATCAGCTCAGATCTGTTGCCCTACCAGCTTCTCAAGAACTCAACAGGAGATGCCTACAAGCTTAAATCTGCCAAGACATATAACAATTAGCTCAAATCTGAGCTCATTCAGCCTACTGCCTATGGTCGAGAAACCCAGGCCAGTCACAACTACACAATGTACGACCAACCTACTCAAATCAAAGCTTAGAACGAGAAGGAATCACTTACTCGAAAGCTTTATTAGAACGGAAGAACTATCGACCGGATATCGTGAAGATAACAAACACTGCAACTGCTTCATGCTCCCTCAACACGCCGACCCAAAGCTCCAAAATGGTACCAATCGAAAGATCTTAAGGGGACGAGCTTTCCTTTGTCTGAAGAATTCAAAATATCTGAAAAAATTTCTGGAAATGATCGAATAAGCTACTTGTAAGCTACTTCGATGGAATTTCTGAAGAAAACTCAAGAATCTACTGGATGAACATCACCAAACCATTTTCTAAAACATCTCTTTGGATCAAAATACAGTAAAACGCAACCTTCATAAAAACAGAGCATGAACTTTCTGGTTTTTGAAGAACAGCTGAAGCCATCTTCCTTTCTTTAAAATCTCATATAATCATGCAAACAGAATTGAATATATGCTTTCACTGAGTGAGCAAGAAACAGAGTTTACTTGCCTGAATTTTTGAACTCAATCGCAGTAGAGATCCAGCCAACTACTAGCACTCCGATCGTCTCCTTCGAAAAACTTTAAAAGTCTTTTGTTTGGTTTCTTAAGAGAGAGAGCACCGCTTTGAAAGTAATTTGATTTGAAGATAATGATGCATGAAGCAGCTAACATCCTATATATATGATTTGTAAATGCCTAAAGAAGAAACGCATTCAATTCAATGTGTCGAAGCCTTAAAAAAAATGTGCTCTGTTTTAAAATAAAATGATGCACATGAAAACCGAACGATTTTAGTTAAAACAAAAAGGATTCGATCAACTTGCTATACTTGGCTAAACAGCTGCTGCAATCGCATTCTAACATCTGAAATTTAGCTCTTAAATGATAAAAAGCTAAACAATATATATCTGAATTCTAAAACTCGATAGAAACAGAGTTAAATAGAATAGCATTGTAATCCCTCAATCTCAAATCTTTCTAGTTTGTGGCCTCTAAAATATCTGGGCATTACAACCTACCCCCCTTAACAAAATTTCATCCTCGAAATTTCTTACTTAATGAGATCTGGGTAGCTTTTCTACAAATCTTAATCACTTTCCCACATAATTTCTCTTTCAGTGTGATTTACCCACTGCATCTTAATCAAGGGATAGTTCTATTCTTTAACTTACGGTTTTCTCTTGAAAGAATCTTTACTAGAACTTCATAATTTAAATCTAACGCTACTTAAATAGGTTCTTATCTGAGCATCTAATTCTACTATAAGAGACGCATCGCTGAAATGAAATCAGACGCAACAAAATGGAACAGTATTTGGAAACGAAACAGATTTCTACTGTTCATGAGTATTGCGAGAAGAAACCAGCTGGGATAAATAGGAACCAGCTGCAAGGTGTGAGGGTTGAGAGTTTAGATTTGTGATTAATTGGTTGGATTTGGGATTAATCACGTGATTTTGAGGTTTCTGCTGAATTTTGAGCATCGCGTTAAGTTTTTGGAAATTTCCTACC
>KQ990151.1:0-11177 GCA_001598015.1 Dorcoceras hygrometricum
ATATTATTATTTTTAGGTGGCATAGCCTCCTTTATATAACAATATGATATTATACATAAATCATATATGAATGAATAATATGATGAACAATATAATTTTGTAATTCATATCACGTTATTATAATGAGGTGTCATAGACTCCTTTTATATAATAACATGATATTATATAATGAAATAAAAAATAAATCGAGTGATCGTGCTGATAACGTGTTATAAATTAAAAGAGACATTAACAAATAAAGTAATAATTACCTTTGCAATAATCCTCTTTGATTACTCCAAATGAACTCTTAATTATATATTAATAGGAAATTATTATTTCTCTATAATTTCCTTAATTTATATAGAATAGAATTGAGAGAGAATTTGTATATTTTTGTGTGTTTTTCAAATGAAGATTAAAAGCCTATTTATAGGCAAATAAAATGATTGAAATAATAAAAATGTCTAAATCACTTCATTTAATATTAAGACATCCAACAACTAACAACTAATACTAACCATCTAATTTTATTAATTATTCCACAATAGAAACATTAATATATAGGAATTAATGAAATATTATGAGAATATACCTTTTGGTATAAGATTTGAAGTAAGTGGGTTGTAGATGTATATGTATTTAGTGCAGAAACTGCACTATTTTAGTAAAGAAATTACACCAAAATAGAGTTATGGGTTGGAGATGACCTTATCGCAACAGTAAAACAACATATACTGAATCATACAAATTACTAAACCAAAAATAAAACAAAAAATTATTCTTCTAAACAAATGTGTAGTACAAATAAATTTATGTCGAATATCACTTTTGGTTTTTTTAATCGTTACGAATATATTAAAGAACCCATTATGCACGGTTGGAAGAGACCTTCAACACAAACAACATGCGACAGGTGAGACGAAACAAATTTCGTAATTCAATGAGCCACGATATTAGCAACTCTGCTAGCACAGGATATCGAAATAAGTAAACTAGTTGCTAGAATAGAGCAGCGATTATACTCAACAATAACATCTGAGGACGACGATTGTCTTTTGCTGAAGCCAATCCATCAAAATACAAAAATCATTCTTATTCGGATGCCAAGCAGTGGGATGCTCATGTCTCCATAGACAAATATCTTAAGCTTGCAAAGTACTAAAAATTGAGATTTCGAGAAAATAGCATTCAAATGGATTCCACGATCCATGAAAAACCAATCTCTATTCTTCTCTAATATGGATAGCTTTCTTCACCAGCAAAATATTAGGCATTTGAGCACTTGAGCACCAATCAAATTTTACCTTTCTACAATATCTTTTCTTTTCCCCCTCCGTTTTGAAGTTATTCAATTATCTTGCAAATCGGGATTTTCTTTAACAAAATTCCAGTAAGTTATCAACTGCCTTTCTTATTTTATCTACAATGTTGGTGACAGTGACCTTAAAATATTGTAATCGTACTTTGTTTTCAGTATTAATAAAAACGATGTTTATTATCGAACATATTTGTTTGTAATTTATTGTTTTGAATACCATAATTTAATATATATAAGAGATATATACAAGAGGATTAAAATTATGGATAATAAACTTGAGTTAAATCCGTGATGAAATTAATTAAACTATGCGATCTTTAATTAAAATACTAATATGACCCATGAACATTATGAATGTGTCTGTCTTAATCGGACCGTCAATATGAAGATATCTAAATGAGGACATTTATATGTAATAAGATTATATAAAATTAGACATTTCATAATAAATTTCGTTACTACTATGAAAGTCAAAGTGAATCATAAAGATGATCATATAAGGAAACCTGAAGTGATTATAGATTCTTTTTCATTTCACGTAATTCTTAATTTGTTTGTCTAACTTTGCAAGCATTCATTCTCAACACTTGCATTTTAGATTTACATTTGAAATGGATGGCTGAGAATATAAATTCAGATACATGAAATCAATTTCTTCTTGTGAGAAGTAGAAAAAACGATTATCTCATTTTATTAATTCTAGGACTAAGTACGGGTCTAACTAATTTATAATTGTATTATAAATTGAACCGTTCACTAGTGAATCAATAATATAAGAGGATAAAGTAATTGAAGAGGTAAACGAAAAATTCCTATCTTGAATTATGAATTGTCTATGGAGGATTAATCCACGGGTAATGATTAAATCCATGGACTGCTTTTTTTAGAGTAAGAAATTTCATAATGAAGAGATTAAAATTCCATATTTTTAGTATAGTAATAATGGAATTAATATGTTGAATAAATTAATTAAAGAATTTAACTATTATTCAATTTATAGTTTCTAATTATGGATCCATGGTCCACACTACGTATTCCTCATTAATGATATGTTAAAAATACAATTTAGAAATCATACGTGGAATTGGAAAATAGTTTCCTTTCCTGCCAGGGCTTAATGCTAAATATAATTAGATATAACATATTAATTATGTTTAATTATAATATTTAAATCATAATTTAATAATTATACATTGGTATGATTAAGATAATATCCAAATAGGTATCATGTAGTCTTTATGTATTGAGAATATATATTTTATATTATTTTATTTTAAAAAAGTATTATATTTGATTGTAGTACTGAGATGATTAAGGAATTGAGAAATACTAAATATTTGAAAGATAAGAATTTTTTTATAAACAAAAATAAAACAACAAAAAAAAATGGGGAGATCACGTGTAGTAAGGTAAAACATTTTTTGTTTTATTCTTTTTATTTGCTAGTTTTTTCTTTTTCAAATAGTAATAATAAAAAACGAAATTAAACACATTTGTTAGATATCTTTTGATGGTTTCAATCCTGTGATCTCAACTTTTTTTAGATAGATTTTAAAATCTAGAATTTTGAGATTTATGACTTTCTTCTACTATAAATATGGGTCCGTTCTTCATGAAATCGATCAATAAACTGGTGTGAGGCACAATAACTTTTCCGGCCCACTCTACATTGTCACGGGTTAAAAAAAAGTACAAAAATTTAGATTTCTAAGTTTGTGTTCGGGGGTGTCCACACACTGCCGTCCATTGGAAGGGTCGAAGGCTGTTGCTTCTACGATTCGAAGGTACATACAAATAAAATCAGTAAGAGGTCAGTTTTCTGAATTTAGGTTCATATTGATTTATATTCATATGTTCGATTTATAATTTAAGAAAGTATATAGTCGCTTGCGTTGTGATTTGATTTGATTATTTGTTAAATTTTGTATCTGGATTTTCTCCGGGAGCTCAATTAATTCCAACTATAAAAGATAATGATTACGTCGTAAGACTATATAAAAAACAAGTTGATACTGTGATACCCGAACCCACGGGGTCACGAAATTTGGGGTGAAATAAAAATTTTCGAATAAAAGAAGGGCTGAAAGACAATTTGTTATAAGCTGTATTTCTTATAACTTAAAAGAATGAAACACGAACTCAACCAAAAGCTGACAGACACTCGCTTGCGCGCCAACTACTGCAAACATTTGCAGAAAACAAATTCTATTATATATATGGCAATTGCGGTGTACAACAGCTGATATTATATATGAACTACTACTGTTGCAACTGATTTAATACAGTCTTTACAAAAGATAAAATAACATCAGACTTGACACAAAAAACGCTGGCCATTGACAAACACACACCACCCAGCAGCTGATTCAAGTTTCACCTCCCGTTCGCTCCTCAGCTGTCGAACCTGCACCATTTTAAAAGCTAATGAGCCTAGGGGCTCAGCAAGCAAAACCTGAGTGATAACAATTTCATTTAACGCAGGCAGACATCTGAACATACATAACTTGAGTTAAAGGAATCATCAAACATAAACGTTTCATAAACATTTCTTTCTTCCATAACTTGGAGATAGGGGATAATAGTCCATATCTCATCATCATCAATATCATTTTCTTTAGATTTATGGCTTAGAAGCTCTCCTTAGGTCCGTGTTGCACTTTGATCAAAATGGCTTCCGATATCAGTTTTAGCATATAGCTCATATGAAAGGGCAGCCGACATCTGGACGACTACTCACCCTTCTCCTTGTGACCATCTGTTATCTATGCCATACACCTTAAAATAACTTTTGTTCCTTTAACATCCTTTTTTTCTTTGAAATCTCTTTAAACATCATCGGGTTCCATCATTTAAAACTCTCGCTTCCCATTTTAAACTTTACCGAGTATCGAATTCGACTGTTGGGAACTTACCGCTGAAATGAAATCAGTCGTAACAAAGTGAAACAATACTTTGAAACAAAACAGATCTTCACTGTTCACGTTTATCATAAAACAGCTGCGAGAATATTTGTGAATACTTGAAACAGACGTAGTAATGAAACGATGTCGTTGAAGTAGGAAACAGACATGATGACGTAAGAATATCTGCTACCAGTTGTAACTTAAGGAAACGACGTCGTTAGTTTGAACCAATCGCAACAATAATCGCTAACAACGCGACTCAGGAATAAGTGTAAAACGATGTCGTTTGCTTTAAGAAGCTGACGTAAGAAAGTCTGATAATAAGAATAAACAGATGTAAGAATATCTGTTATCAGACATGACTCCGAATAAATGAAACGATGTCGTTTGCTCAACAAACAGACGTAAGAACAGTGCAACGACTGAATACAACGATACAATGCAACAGCTGATGAACAATCCAATAGCTGATGAACAATAAAACCAACAGCTGATGAACAATAAAACCAACAGCTGATAAAAAAATGCAAAGCTGAAAACAGTTGAACAAGAACAATGTAAAGCTGACAACAGCTGATGTGAGAAATTCTCGAAACCAAAAGCTGACTTTAAACTTGGTGTTGCAACATCAAAACGATAGCTACGCTATCAGCTGTTATCTATCAAACCAGACTTTATACTGATTCGACTAACAACATCCGATTACATAGCGTCAAATTCCAATGTTATCATTCACCTGAAGGAAGAACATTCATGAACATACTTGAATCAAACTCGAATCCTCAGTATCCATATTTTTCTGGAAAACACTTGGAAGCATAAAAACATCATTTTGAACCCAATCTTTCTCTCCTTGAACATGCTTAATTCATTTTAAACATGAACTTCAACATACTATAACATACAGGCAAGCAGATCCATAAATTGAATAAAATCAATAATGTCTTAAATGGTGTAGCAAAGGATCAGCTTTTACTTACCTTAACAAAGCTTTGCAATCGTGGTTGATTTCGGCAGAATCTTCTCCCTGAGCAACACACGAACTTCTCTGTATTTTATTTTGAAGAATACAAAGATTTTCTTCGCAAATGATAATGATCTTGCTTTCAAAACAAGTTTAAATATGGAAGGGATTAGTGGCAAGGTGCTATATTTACAAAGCATGACACACTTCAACCAAGTTGTGAAATTTTAGTAAAATTCCCTTTCATCTCATTTTAAATTTGTAAAACACCAAACCCTTTTCAAAAGAAATCATTTGTCCTCCTTAAAGATATTTTCAATTGATTTAAACCTGCTCATGTATCGCTCTTGGAGTCATCTGCTGGAACCAGCCGCGACGCATCTTATTTTCTGAAATCAATAAAAATCAGCTTTTGCCAACAATTAAATTGTCATTTTGACCCAATGAAAATAAACAAGATTCATATACGTAGTCCTATGGATTTTGGGGCGTTACAACTCTACCCTCCTTATTGAAATTTCTTCCTCGAAATTTTACTTACCAATCAGATATGGGTAAAGGTTAAGCATATCAGCTTCTGTCTCCCACGTTGCTTCTCGCTCAGATTGGTTAGACCATTGTATCTTAACCATAGGAATACTACAGTTTCTTAGCTTTCTAATTTCTCGTAGGAGAATTCTTTCTGGTCTTTCTTCATAACTTAAATCTGGTGTTAATTGAATTGGCTCATGACTTAGCACATGCGAAGGGTTGGGAATATATTTCCTCAAAGCTGATACATGGAAAACATTATGCACTGCTGGCAACTGTGGAGGCAATGCTAATCGATAGGCTAGTGTTCCTATCTTCTCTAGGATCTCATATGGTCCAATATATCTTGGACTAAGCTTTCCTTTCTTTCCAAAATGCATTACTCCTTTCATTGGAGCAATTCTAAAAAATACGTGATCACCTATCTCAAAAGTCAGTTCCCTTCTTCGATTATCGGCATAACTTTTCTGTCGGCTTTGAGCAGCTTTCATTCTTTCTCTTATATTCTTAACAGCTGCTGCTGTTTTCTCAACTACATCTGGTCCTAAACCAGATCTTTCACCAACTTCATCCCAATGGAGTGGTGTTCTACACTTTCGACCGTAGAGAGCTTCATATGGAGCCATCTGAATCGAAGCCTGGAAACTGTTATTGTAGGCGAACTCTACCAGTGGCAAATTCAGATCCCAGCTTTCTGAAAAATCCACAATACATGCTCTGAGCAAGTCTTCTAAAATCTGAATCACCCTTTCAGATTGTCCATCGATCTGGGGGTGAAACGCAGTTCTAAAGGTCAACTTTGTACCCATAGCTCTATGCAAACTTTTCCAAAAAGCTGATGTGAACTTTGGATCCCTATCTGATACAATGGAAATCGGAATACCATGTAGCCTCACTATTTCCTTGACATACAAATCCGCGTATCTGCTCACCTCATATGTTGTTTTAACTTGTAAGAAATGAGCAGACTTAGTGAGTCTATCAATTATAACCCAGATGGAGTTATATCCTTGAACAGTTCTGGGTAAACCCGTTACAAAGTCCATCGCTATACATTCCCACTTTCATTCTGGAAATGGGCAGTGGCTTCAATAATCCAGCTGGTCGCTGGTGTTCAGCCTTCACCAGCTGACACGTCAAACATTCAGCTACAAATCTGGCAACATCCCTCTTCATTCCTGGCCACCAGTACAACTGCTGGAGGTCCTTATACATTTTAGTACTTCCGGGATGTACTGAGTATGGAGCTGTATGAGCTTCTTTCAAAAGATCAGCTCTCAAATCATCTACTTGGGGTACCCAGATTCTCCCCATGTATCTAACTACTCCATCTTCTGAAAAGTAGAGGTTGCTGCCTCTTTCTTTATCTTGCTTGACCCATTTCTGCAACTGCTCATCTTTCAGCTGATTCTCTCGAATTTGGTCTAATAGATTTGATCTTACTGAGAGGTTTGCTAAAATCATATTACTACTGCTGGACACTATTTCAAGTCCAAACTTTTCATATCAGCTGCCAACGGTTTCTGGACAATCAGCTGAGCTAATCCAACAGACTTCCTGCTTAAAGCATCAGCTACCACATTTGCTTTTCCTGGGTGATAGCTGATCGTACAGTCGTAGTCTTTAACCAGCTCCAACCATCGCCTCTGCCTCATATTCAATTCTTTCTGGGTAAAGAAGTATTTCAAACTTTTATGATCTGTAAATATTTCACACTTATCCTGTCAGGCCCCATGTTAATTACTCACAATTAACACATAATAAGCGCATAAACACGGAAGCTAAAATCAGGGCTTCAAAATATCGATAATCAAAATATAAGTTAAATCAAACTCATACAAACAGGTAGCAACTACAATTCAAATCGAATACATATCCCCAATACACAGCAAGATGGCATTGTTAACACAGGTGATTCTGTCAATGCTTGTTTCAATTTGTCGAAACTGTTTTGGAATTCAGCTGTCGAGTTATACTTCACCTGTTTTCTTGTTAACGTAAGTCAAAGGACAGCTATCTTAGAGAATCCTTGGATAAATCGCCTATAATATACCGGCTAAACCCAAGAAACTCCTTATCTCTGCAACAATATTTGCTGTTGGCCAATCGTGAACATCTTCTACTTTAGCTGGGTCGACTTCTATTCCATCCTTAGAAATAATATGGCCTAAGAACGCTACTTTCTCCAACCAGAATTCGCATTTGCTAAATTTTGCAAACAGCTGCTTGTCTCTCAAAATATGGAGAACTGTTCTCAAATGTTGACAGGCTCGCATCTGGTCTTAAAATATACTAAGATATCATCAATAAATACCACTACAAACTGGTCCAGAAATGGTTGAAAGACTCTATTCATTAAATCCATAAAAGCTGATGGAGCATTTGTAAGTCCAAATGGCATAAATAGAAATTCATAGTGGCCATACCTAGTTCTAAAGGCTGTTTTATAAACATCTGGTGCCTTAATCTTTAGCTGATGGTATCCAGACCTTAAGTCGATCTTAGAAAAGACTATGGAACCTTTCAACTTCTATCCTAGGCAGTGGATACTTATTCTTAATAGTCATTTTGTTCAGCTCTCGGTAATCTATACATAGCCTCATACTTCCATCCTTTTTCTTAACAAATAAAACTGGGGCTCCCTAGGGGGAAGTACTTGGTCTGATAAACCCTTTCTCCAACAGATCTTGTATCTGTTCCTTCAGTTCTTTCATTTCTGATGGAGCTAATCGATAAGACGGTTTAGAAACTGGAGCAGCTCCTGGAATTAGATCAATGGAAAATTCCAGCTCTCTGTCAGGTGGTAGTCCCTGGATATCTTCTGGAAAAACATCGGGGAACTCACTTACCACTTCTACATCTGACAATTGGGGTCTACTGGTTGCGGTTAAAGATGATAAACTAACCAGAAATCCTACTCCTCCTTTCCTCAAGCAACGTTGAGCCTTAAGAGATGATATTATTCGAGGAATCTTACAAACATGCTTGGCTTTAAACCAAAATGATTTTTCTACTGGTGGGTTAACCACTACAGTTCGTAGCTTAAGATCAATTAATACCCCATACTTGGTTAACCAATCCATTTCCAAAATCATATCAAATTCAGGCATCGGAAAACAATCAATTCAACCGAAATCTGATGTCCTTGCAGACTAAGTTCTAAGCTCCTAAATACATCGTGAGATATCAATTCTTCTCCTGACGGTACTGATACACAGAAACCTACAGCTACCTGGTCGGGCTTGATGGGCAATTTCTTAGCAAATTCAGCAGCTATAAATGAATGAATGGCTCCTGAATCTATTAAAGCCATGGAAGGTAATTCAGCAATCATAATCTCACCCGTAACTATTGTCGAGTCTGGATTTTCTTGATCAGTTGTCATTACAAAGGCTCTGCTGGTCACCAATTGCTTTGATTTTGGACAATATTTCAAAATATGTCCCGACATTCCACATTTATAGCAGACATTTTGTCCAAGTCTGCATTGTCCAGGATGATTCTTGTGGCACTTAGGACATTCTGGCCTATTATTACCAGCAGGAACAGAGCTAATAGGTTGAGTCGGTAGAGGCTTCTGCTCCTGAGGCCTCTGCTGGTTCTTGTTTTGTTTCTTGAACGGCCTCTGGTCCTTCTGCTGAAAGGCCTGTCTTTTCTGTTGCCTTTCCTCATCGACATCTTTCCAATCCCTTTCAATTTGCAGGGCTCTATCCACTGCTTCTCGATAGGTCCTTGGCACAGATAGCCTAACATTCATTTTGAACATAGGCTTCAATCCCTCCACGAAATGACTCAGCTTCTCCTCTGGGTCATTTCCTATTAATGGCACAAAATAGCACCCTCTTTCAAACTTCCGCACATATTCCTGTACGGTTAAACTTCCTTGCTTAAGGGTCAAATTCCCTTTTCAATTCGGATCTCTTACCAGCTGTGAAGTATTGCTCAAAGAATACTTGTTTGAAATCCGCCCAAGTGAGATTTATCAAATCTACAGATAATTTGACTCCTTCCCACCAAATCATGGCGTCCTCTCTTAACATGTAGATAGCGCACCTAGGCCTATCTAAATCAGACATCTGGAGGTACTCAAAGATAACCTCCATTGATTTGATCCAGCTTTCAGCAATAAGTGGATTGTTGGGATCCGGATCACGCCCCCCGGCGAGACAGCGGAAGAACGAAAAACATGTGCCAAGAGACGATCAATACGATAAAAACGAATCAAATCTATGACATTCATAGGGTCTTTAGGTGACTACCTTGCTGGCAACTTGTGCCTGGCTCCGACCGATTTCGTAAAGAAAACGGCACTTCACGATAGACTGCGGTAGATAACGCCAATCAGGTCCACGACCGGATGCGAGGCTCCTTCGTCAGCCTGCACTAGAAGGCCTGACGAGATCGACGCGGACGGATTCTCCTCGAAAGGTTGGCCGGAAACAATTTTCCGGCGAGCGGCGGCGGCGGCGGCACGACGTGAGGTAGATGAAGAGAGGGGGCGGTGGCCAAGAGTGCTTAGGGTTAGGGTTTTTGCTTAAGTGTTATGATTGAAGTTAAGTCTAATTAAATAGACTTGGTGATAGTCTTGGACCGGCCCAACTGGCCCGGGTCCAAAGCATGAACATTACGTTCATCCCTATCATCGTGACTTCATCGTAACTCCGATCGCCGATCAGATCGGACCGATCGATTCAGTTTCCGAAACTGAGTACTATGATCTAAAAAACCATTTTTCAGAACCCCAGTGCAAAATGACCGTTTTTCCCCTCAACGTCGGGAAATCTCGATTTGACCCGCGTTGACTTTTAGGAAGTCGCACTTCCAAAATCCTCTTCGTATGCTCAACACATTGAGCTGAGTATCCGTGCGAGTATCTCGAATCCAGTACTTGTGTGACCCTCAATGGTTCAGGGATACAGCTAGCCGTGGGCCCACAACCATTGTGGCTTCGGAATCACAATTCCGGACTTGCCCATCGGATCATGGTAAGAGCGTCTAGCAACATCGCCTCATGATCCCAAAGGTATCACTGATAGTGCCTGCAAGAACCAGTTGGTCGTGGTTAGCGTACAGTACGGTCCTTTCAATCCATATATCCCGATCAGATCAACGACCATTGGTAAATCGAGAGTCGCTATAGATCCGATAGCTATGCATACATCTTGGAGATCAAATAGTGACATCGCGAGTGTAACTAGGTAAACACATTTACCTAAAACACTTCTAGTACTCTGGCCAGAGATTTATACACTATTATCCCCTCAGATAGCATAGGATATCCACGCATGTCTGCGAGCGGTGAATCCTCGACAACGATGCATCAACTCCTACATGCATCGGGGTCTCACCCAATCCCAGGTAAACACACTAAAACACTTCTAGTACTCTGGACAGAGATTTATACACTATTATCCCCTCAGATAGCATAGGATATCCAATCCACTCTGCGAGCGATGAATCCTCGACAACGATGCATCGA
>KQ990151.1:30069-43498 GCA_001598015.1 Dorcoceras hygrometricum
AGATCAACGACCATTGGTAAATCGAGAGTCGCTAAAGATCCGATAGCCATGCATACATCTTGGAGATCGAATAGTGACATCGCGAGTGTAACTAGGTAAACCCATTTACCTAAAACACTTCTAGTACTCTGGCCAGAGATTTATACACTATTATCCCCTCAGATAGCATAGGATATCCACGCATGTCTGCGAGCGGTGAATCCTCGACAACGATGCATCGACTCCTACATGCATCGAGGTCTCACCCAATCCCGTCTCCTAATGACCCCAAGTGAGTCGGCAAACGGGTCAAAGTGAGACGCCTATCATGTAGAGTTTCAATGACGTTTCGAGTCGTGAGGACTAATCAGTACAACCAAGACCTCGGACTTATCCACTCGACAAATGGTAACCACTTGGAAAGTCCGAACGAGGGTAGTTCGATAGATCACCAGGTCACTATCTATCTGCATGCTCAGAACATCACAATGTTCCCTACCAATGAAACATGGTACTTCGCATCGCAGATACTAGTCTCGAGCTCGGGCGGCCTTATCCTTATTTTGACGGTCCAATCGACTAGGAACTAATTCAGAATACACAGTGACTATTAGATGTGTTTCATGATAGCCGTCATACCCACTATCACATCTTACATACACTATAGTGCATTCTAGGTCTTTACTTAACGCAATTGTTAATCATCATACAACACAATGAAAATAAAGAATGCCATAAACAAATGCGAATATCATATATAAAGATTGCCATATACAAGAGTCTATACACGCCACAAGTTGGCTAGTTGGGCATCTACTCTAACAATAATATCTGCTACCAGTTGTAACTTAAGGAAACGACGTCGTTAGTTTGAACCAGTCGCAACAATAATCGCTAACAACACGACTCGGGAATAAGTGTAAAACGATGTCGTTTGCTTTAAGAAGCTGACGTAAGAAAGTCTGATAATAAGAATAAACAGACGTAAGAATATCTGTTATCAGACATGACTCCGAATAAATGAAACGATGTCGTTTGCTCAACAAACAGACGTAAGAACAGTGCAACGACTTGATACAACAATACAATGCAACAGCTGATGAACAATAAAACCAACAGCTGATGAACAATAAAACCAACAGCTGATAAACAAATGCAAAGATGACAACAGCTGAACAAGAACAATGTAAAGCTGACAACAGCTGATGTGAGAAATTCTCGAAACCAAAAGCTGACTTTAAACTTGGTGTTGCAACATCAAAACGATAGCTACGCTATCAGCTGTTATCTATCAAACCAGACTTTATACTGATTCGACTAACAACATCCGATTACATAGCGTCAAATTCCAATGTTACCATTCACCTGAAGGAAGAACATTCATGAACATACTTGAATCAAACTCGAATCCTCAGTATCCATATTTTTCTGGAAAACACTTGGAAGCATAAAAACATCATTTTGAACCCAATATTTCTTTCCTTGAACATGCTTAATTCATTTTAAACATGAACTTCAACATACTATAACATACAGGCAAACAGATCCATAAAATGAATAAAATCAATATATGCTTTAAATGGTGTAGCAAAGGATCAACTTTTACTTGCCTTAACAAAGCTTTGCAATCGTTGTTAATTCCGGCAGAATCTTCTCCCTGAGCAACAAACGAACTTCTCTGTATTTTATTTTGAAGAATACGAAAGATTTTCTTCGCAAATGATAATGATCTTGCTTTCAAAACAAGTTTAAATATGGAAGGGATTAGTGGCAAGGTGCTATGTTTACAAAGCATGACACAATTCAACCAAGTTGTGAAATTTTAGTAAAATTCCTTTTCATCTCATTTTAAATTTGTAAAACACCAAACCCTTTTCAAAAGAAATCATTTGTCCTCCTTAAAGATGTTTTCAATCGATTTAAACCTGCTCATGTATTTCTCTTGTAGTCATCTGCTGGAACCAGCCGCGACGCATCTTATTTTCTGAAATCAATAAAAATCAGCTTTTGCCAACAATTAAATTGTCATTTTGACCCAATGAAAATAAATAAGATTCATATACGTAGTCCTATGGATTTTGGGGCGTTACAGATACACTCTCAACTATTTGACTCTGATACCGCTATTAATTTCCTCATCGGGACACGAGAAAAGAGCTCATCTTGAAACGCTACCAATAACCTTCTATCTTGGCACCACCCGATCACCTCGATCTCGAGAACATTTCATTGATCAAGCATGTCACCTCGGGACAACGATCTAAACATTTCTTGACTAGTACACGCCTAGACAGACACTACTTGAGCACCCTCGGTACACCTCGGGAAGTCCTTCTAGGACATCTCGGGATCTCGAAGTGTGATGAGTCTACACTAGTACAGTATAGCGGAACGACCTCAGGACAAGAGGTCTGCTATGATAGTGACTAATCACAACAACTTTCCCCTCTTGTATAACTCATTATTAGTGCGCTAATTAAGCTGTAAGATCCATCCTTACATATGGGTGGTATGGTAATGTACTTAATTATTTATCTCATATCAATCAAATTATTAATATAAAAATATAATATTGTTCTCATCTTTTTTTTATAATAATTGTTAATTTTTACAAAGGATAAAAATATAACTTAAATATTTGTTATTATCAAATATTAATAAACCCTGCAATATCTCAGACAAACTATATCTTACGAGTTCACACTTTCAAGATTCAGGAGAGCTCGCCCTGAGCTCTTTACCCTGTGAGGTTATCTGAATCAGGAGGTATAAAATTTATATGTTTTTTAATATGAGCACTTGTAAAAAAAGACGGTAAACCACAAGAGGATATACATAGCTAGCAATAGAATATCGTCCAAAATCAAATATCATATTTGAATAAATTGAAGTTAAAACAATTCTATCCTAAGAAACAAAATAAACAGTAACACCAGATATAAACAATATATGGTATAAATATAAAAAAGAAAGTTTAGTTAATATTTTTCATTCGAAAGATTATATGAAAACGTTTACAAAAATATCATTATATATTTTTGTAAACGTACAATTTATATATATATATATATATATATATATATATTGGACTGATAATATGAGCATCTATCATGGATACCTGTATGAGCACTTGGTAACGTGATAATTTTTGATGCTGCCACATCACAGGTGTCCACGATAGGTGCTCACAAATAATATATATATATATATATATATATCACAAATCGTATCAATGAGCAGTTACACTTAGAAGTTAGAATTGACTAGACTCCTCGAGATTTCTTCCTCTATCTTCGGCCTTTATCAAATTCAGTAAAAATATCTCATAAGTATCCTTCTTCAGCCCATTCAAGGATTTGATCAGCGTTGATGCTCAAATGGATGAAAAATTCTCGCTGCAGTCCCCGGCGGAGACACGGAGGCAACCACTGCTTACATATAAGGCCGCCAAACACAGTATGAAGCCCGAAAACGCGAACATCGGCTGCGGGGGAAGGAGTGACAGGGAAAGCCGAATTGGGGAGGCGGCGGGAGCGTGCGCCGCCGTTTGCTGCTGTTTCCCTTGCGCGGCGGTTCACTTCCTCCTACTACCAGCTTATCGCCTCCCCAGATCTCTCTGGCGGAGGAAGAAGAGGAGAAATCGGAGAAGTTCGTCGAATGAAGCAGCGGAGATGAATCAGCCGAAGATTAACAAGTTCGGAATCCGAGAAGATGACGGCGAGTCCATCGGCGGCGGCGGAAGGGATGATGGTGCTAAGACCGACGTCTTTGCATGGGAGAATGAGATTTGGCCTGCCGGGTTTTGGAGGAGTTCTTCACGAAGGAGTATTGATGAGTGAGAATGATTTTCTTGAGTATGTTTGTTGAAATTCATCCAAATCTTGGTAGTCAAATTTCTTTTAGGACTGGTTTCAGAAATATTCTTTTGTCGATTGGTTTCTCATGGAAGAAATTTTTTATATTTGATTTATGTTTTAAATTAGTTTTTGAAAGAATATTAGTTTCTGTTTTGAAGATGGTAGATTTGTCTTCGGTAATTTGTTTTAATTTCCCACTAGATTGTTGGTAATGTGTTTTGTATTCTCAACTATAATTTTATTCTAGGTAACTCAATTTTTTCATGTGGGTTACTTTTTCAGAAGCTAGAGAATACGGCTCCTGGGAGTTTTGCTTTGATCACTTGTAGTCTAATTTTTTTTTAAAATCACGTTGTATAAATAAATTAAATAACAAAAATTTTTAAAGTATTTTAAAAAACGAGAGCATGTAACTATTTAGATTCATATAATGGTTTTGTAAACAAGGATTTCTGCATCCAAATTCTTGAACAAACCTTCAATGGGTATATGAACTCTATTTTTTTAAATATTAGTGGAATTAGATCTTTGCTTACATCAAGCAAGGGGTAAGCAAAATCTATTTCAATAAGAAAAAATAATAATAATAAAAAAGCTTGGGAAGTTTTGCAAAAAGAGTTTCAAGGAAAATAAAAAGCTTGGGAAGGTTTTGCAAACACAATTTCAAGGAAAATCAAAGCTCTAGGTGTATCGAATAGGTTTATTAAATGCTGTAGTCTGTTTGGGTCATTGGGTGGTGGTAGTTGTGATTTCAGGATTCCAGCCGCCACTGTTCCTTCCCCTTCTATATCTTACCTGGGAAATTAACTGTTCATATTCAGCATTCAATTCAAGCATCTTTTTGAATTAAATTAAACTACAAGCAGACTAATGCTTATTCTGGAAGTTAAGATTGATGATGATAAAGTTCGATTTGCTTAAGTTTCCTATATTAACGATTTAACCGAAATTAAATGCCATCTGATGGGAAGTTTCTATCAACTTATCAAGCCGTTAATTTCTTAAGTTGCAGAGAAAAGTGTTAACCATAGACCCTGGAGTCACATGCAATAGTAATATTAAAAGGACATCGAAACTGAAGAGGATACGTCTACACTAGCTCGCTACACCACCATGTAATTATCTGCAACGTAAAAAATTATACACACGATAGTATGCATGTAATCTACTTATTGAACCTCATCCCATGAAGAAGCAAACCGGGTAAATGGAGGCGAATCCGTGAGAAGAGCGGCAAAGAGGACGGCGAAACTATGACATTGGCCATATATACTGCTCGAATTAATTATTTTTTTCGTGAAAAGTTAACCTACCTCATGTATAGGTCAGAGATCTCTTGGCTCAAATCGAAAAATATGCACGAGTAGACAGGGGTACGGGGGATATGACTTATATAACGACCTAACTCCCAGAGCTTACCCCCTACAATATTTTAGTGGGAAATATGCTCCACACGAGAATAGAACCCCTGAAGCTGGAGGAGGTAATCCCACATCATCCAAGTCTTATCAACTCATCTATATTCCGAGAGCCCTCGAATTAATTATTGTTACGTTACTTGGTGGGAGGGAATGGAAGGGAGCGTGGGTGGGTGGTATTTGTAGCGGAGTGAAGCTTTGCATGGATAAAACGTTGAATAAAGGTCGATCGTGTGTGAATTAAACGTGGAATTCATTGAGCCTTGGAATAATTTCGAATATAAAATTTGACGAATGATGAAATCAAATTATGGCAGAAGCAATTATGTAATCGTAAATTATAAAGGGACATTAATTTAAATTCAGAAAACTAATTTCTTAATAATTTTGTTATTTGCATGTATCTTCAAATTGTACAAGCCACAACATACTGACACGATCCTTACAATCGACGGCAGTGTGTAGCTAATCCGAACACAAACTTATAAATTTAATTTTTTCTACGTTATTTTCAACATATGAAAACATACAGAGAACTAGAAAATTATTGTGTCTCACACAATTTAATTCATGATTTCATTGAAGAAAAATGCTCATATTTATAGTAGAAGAAAGAACCATAAAATCCCAAAATTGTAGATGCTAGGAAATGATCTGACCGTATTGGGGACATTTAAGAACGACAGAGAGCTGTGCGCGATCTGATCAAAGATGACGGAAATATAATATTCTCGATTTTTGAAAGATCTTGAGCACCGAGAGTACATCGGGTCAGGTCTGATAAAACCATATAGAAGTAACCCGAAATACTCCTTGAAAATTGAATGTTAGTTAAAATCAGCTTTGAAAACATGTGTGCAGAAAGCGATAAAACAATACGCTTGATTTGTTTATGGAAGTTCGAAGCCATCGCTTCTACATCTTCCCTTCTTCCAAACTGGAAGGCTTTCCGCTAGAATAATTTGACTATACAAAGCTGTACAAACCCACTTTGTTGGGACTTACAAAACTGTCCGAACTGAACTCCTAGACTCCATTCTGTTTTCAACTCTGTTAACTTGTTTAATGTCTATGTGAGAAAAACTACATGGATTTTATTTATATTCACTCAGCTAATCTGTTTCGCTCATCTCTAAATATATGTGAGTGAATATGTGTGTGAGAGAGGAAAAATCTATTTCAGCTCAGCTCTCATATTTGTTGCCTCACATGCTGTCATCTTCTTCATGATCTTCAAGTTCAGCATGGCGACATCTGCTGGTGTGTGCACAGCTTGATATTCTATTTTGGTCCGAAATTGCACTCTGTGCACACATGCAGCATTACGCCATTTGTACTCTCAAGAGTTCTCTTCACTTCTTTCTTCGTCTTCAGTTCAACTGGTATATATATACCCTCTCACTGATGTTACCGTTGGACACAAGTTCCTAGTCATTGAAAAACTTCTATAAAGTTTGATTCTTGTACTTATCGTCCTTTGATCGTACAATATTAGGTGAGGTTATTTGTTATCTTTGTCCTACCTCTGAATTGATGTAGATGTATCGAAGCAAATCAGTTTGAACCACTTCAATTGAATCTTCGAGTATTATCTTGTAGCCTGTGCTGATCTAATAGGACTCCGCTATGATATGTTCTTTAATTAAACTCTTCTCTTCTTATGTGAACTGATCTATTGTGAAACTCCAATATGATCTACTTACAGAATTACACTGCTCTTCTTTGTCCGTTTGAGTTGATCCTCTGTCTGATCTGATACGAACTCTATTCTGTTCTGTTAAACTGCTCTGCTCTGATTTGTTCTATTATGCTATTTTCTTCTTTGTTCTTCATATCAGATGAGATCCGACTTGCTCTTGATCTCATCTGATATGCTTATCTCTGAGTTGTTCTATTCTGTTCTATTCTATTCGGCTCTCCTCTTGTTCTGCTCTAAGATGATCTCAATTTTTCTGATCTGAATTCTTCTCTGACCTGATCTCAACTGTTCTGATATGAATTATGCTTTGAGCTGGTCTGCTTTACGCTTCAAATGATCTGAACCGATTCTGCTCTGAGATGATTCTGCTTTTATGAACTATTCTGCTATCTGAACTGATATGATCTTCTTCTCAACCGAGCTCAACTCTTTTAATACTGTACAGTTTTTCAGCTCTCAGCTTGACTCTGACCTAATCTGATTCAGCTCGGTCCGCACACTCAAATAATCTGTTAAAAACAAAGCAACAAGTTTTGTGTTCATAAAAATTAAGATCTGATCTGTTTCACACATCCAACCATAAATTTTAGAATCTGTTTTAAAAAATTGAGATAACAAGATTGAAATCATACAAAAAAATATATAACAACTCTAGTTAATTTTTTTATTACCAAAAAATTTGAAAATATAAATATTAAAAAAAAAGTTTTACTTTTCTACTACACGGTGAATTCCATTCTCAAAAATTTATTATCTTTAAAATATTTAAGATTTCTCAAATCGCAGATTTTATCTAATTTTCAAATTTGTATTAGAATCAAATCTAATCTTTTGAGATATCTAATAATATTCAATATATATTCTCAATAAATAAAAATTACATTAAATATATTTGGATATTATATCATTCAAATATATAACTTCACATAATTACAATTTAAATGATTATAATTACACATAAATAATTCTTATATCTAATTATATTTAACATTAAATCCTTGAAGTAATGGAAACTATTTTCCAACTTCACGTATGATTTCTAAATAGTATTTCTAACACGTTATTATTAGGAAGGTGCACTGGGGTTCATGGACCCATAGTTAGAAGCTCCATATAAATTGAATAAACAAGTAAATGCTTTAACTAATTTATTCAACTTATTATTCCATTATTACTCCACTAAAATTATGGAATTGAACTCTTCTGTATTATGGAATTTTTTACTCTAAAAAAAAGTATTCCCATTGATTTAATCAATACATATGGATTAATCCTCCATAAACTATTCGTGATTGAAGCTAAGAATTTTCCATTTTATCTCTTTTATTACTTTATATCCTCATTTCCCATTAATTACTATTGAGTAATTCAATTTATGATATAGTTATTAATTAGTTGGGTCCATGCACAATTCTAGAATTAATAAATGAGATAATCGTCTGTCAACTTTTGACAAGAAGGAATAAATTTCATATATATGAATTTATATTCCCAACCATCTATTTTAAATATAAATCTATAAATCTAAAATGTTTGAAAATGAGTGATTGCAAACTTAGACAAGTAAATTAAAAATTACAGTGAAATGAAACAACAGCTCGAGCAACAGACAAGGGCCGACTACACTGCCATAGTGACCTCTCCCACACCGGTCTACTAGCTTGTGCCGATCATCTCACCAGGGACTACGGACATACTGTGCCTTATCGGCCTACAACAGCTCTCGGGTCTGTCGCAGCTCTGGTATCAAAGAAATAATCGAGGGTCAGTTTGATAATTATGTGTGATATATTTATTTTCATGCATCGTTGTTTGTGCAATACCAAATAATCCATGTATACGACAAATATAACGTAATTCATTGTATATCAAACTTCACGAATTTCTGTTGTGAGTCATCCGATAGTGACCTACCTTTTCTGATTTACGGTGGTGAGACGGGCTATTATAATGTCTAGTGACCTTTTAGAGTTGGAAATATACAAAATTTATTTGTCTTTCTCTAGTACCAATTAATAACAGTATTTCCATACAGGTTTCAAGCTTTAATAAACGAAATTAGTAAAAATCCCTCTGGTCTATTATAGAATTTCAGTTACTGTTATAAAACATCCGTAGATGGTCTCTAGGTGGTAGAAGCAAATGCAGGGTAGAAGCACGATGAAAGCAAATAAAGTTCACCTCAAGAGTAGAAGAAAATCTGAAAGAGTTTGATCGTTTGAGCGATGGAATTCAAGGCCTTCTTAGTCTATTTATCTACAGATATCAAAATTGTATATGGATATTGGTAAATTCACACTTTGATTTCACCGTTATGAATTCGGATATTAGAGAATATATTACATTACACTTGCTTATAATTTTTTTCGCGCCTGCATATCGTATACATATGTGATATCAATGTATAAAAGCTTACTCGGGAAACCTACTCGGGGGATCTACTCAAAGCCTACTCGGGAGACCTACTCGAGAACATCTACCCGATGACTCTAAGGAGAAAAGCTGTCTAACCCATACCTGCTAATGATTAAATCGGGTAACGTGTTGTCAGGTTCTTACCCAGTTCTAATTGGCCTAGTAACTTGTGCGAACTAAGGCTGTCAGACCCATGCCTAATCATGATTGGCCAGATGGCGTGCACGCAATCGATGTTTCTACCCCTATAAATATCCGAGATCACCACAAATTACATTCATTCGAAATCTACCAAGTACAGCCAAACACTAAAACAAGCTTCCTACATAACACCAACCGGGATAAACCTTAGAGATCACATTTGATTCTCCTCGGGTGGCGAGGATTAACTCTCTGGTCGGGGATCGAGGACGGAATTGGAGTAGCATCAATTGGCGCCGTCTGTGGGAACCAAATAAAAAAGAGTGAAAATACCACCAAGGAGGAACAGAGTGCAGCACAGCGGAGAGTCTAGGAGCAATGATTCAGGAAGCTCCCCGGGAGGATCAAGAAGAGAAGAAGCTCTCACTACGGAGCAAATCATGCAACTAGTGGCTTCTACGGTGGAGCAAGTACTGGCTCGTCGGGGAGGAACGCAACCAGAATTAGGATCCCAGTCCCAGATAGAGGAAGTTAAGAAATTGCAAGAAGTACAGCGGTTGAAGGATTCTCAGCCAGCCCCATCTCCATCAACAGATCGTAGTATTCCTTTTTCAAAAGATATCCTGTCTGCCGAATTACCCCCACACTTTAAATTCCCCCGCATTGGGGAATATGATGGCACTGGGGATCCAGAGGAGCACCTTTCCCGTTTCGAAAATGCGGCCCTACTACATCAGTACCCAGATCCTATCAAATGTAGGGTATTCCTGACTACTCTTGTTAGGTCAGCCCAGCAATGATTCAAATTGTTACCAGCAGGAAAGATCACATGCTTCCAGGATTTCAGCAAGATCTTTTTACATCAATTCGCCAGTAGTAAGAAGCAGCCGATGACTACGTTAAATCTGTTTAATGTGAAACAAAGGGAACAAGAAAGTTTACGTGATTATCTCTGACGATTCAACGGAACCACTATCGAAGTACCCTCCGCTACTCCCGATCTCTTGATTGGGGCATTCACACAGGGATTACATGGAGGAGACTTTTTTAGATCCTTGATAAAAAAGCCCCCGAAAACCTTTGATGAACTGTTGACACGGGCGGAAAAATATGTTAATGTAGAAGAAGTACAAGTTGCCCGAAGAAGTGATCAAAAAGTTGCCATTAAACCTTCTCAGGATACTCGGGTGGAAAGGCCATACCCCCGATTACAGCGTCCCGAGGCACCTCTCTTGTTAGGACAAATTGGTTCGAAGACGACATTGAAGGTTAGTAAAGCAAGGGCACTGGAGATATGCGATGGAAGAAAGCTGGTGCGGAGGCCGAGGAGTAGCGAGGGAGGATCTCAGAGGCCACAGTCCGATAAATTTTGTGACTTTCACAAAGAATATGGTCACACTACCCATGTATGTAAATATCTTGATCATGAGCTGGAACGCAATAGTACAGAATCATCCCGATTTAAAAGAGCTTTTGATCGGTGGTGAGGATTAACTCTCTGGTCGGGGACCGAGGACGGAATTGGAGTAGCATCAATATGATTATTATGTGTGGCTACGTGTATAACTTATATACACCTGTTAAAATTTGCAAGCTATTGTGTTTCAATTCCCCCTCCACCTTTGTAAGCTTTAATTTCTTTATATGTCTATTATTATTTTGTTATATATATATATTGAAAAAAAAGTTGAAAGATTTTGAAAACTCTAACATGTTAAATACAAAAAATAAAAATAAATTATTTTTATAATCGTGAACATTAAATCTCATTTAATAAAAATACTTGCAGGTCAATGTATTACCAAACAAAGGAATTAATATAGCGCCCTTCGTCCTTAAACTGAATAATACAAACATAAGTTAATTTCTAATCAACGGATATACGCTATAGTGATTGTCAGGGGCGGCCCAATGTGGAGGTTGCCCTGGGCTGAAGCCCAGGCTGGTATTCAGCCTCCTATATGGCCATATATATATATATATATATATATAAATTTGATATGGTGGACATCCAACATGGGCACCATGTGGGCACCAGGATGACGTGGCAGCACCTGGAAGTGCCACGTCAGCCTGATGCCCACATAGTGCCCATGTTAGATGCCCACCATATCATTTCTTTATATATAATACCATAAATTAAAATATTTTTATCGGTTATCATGAAAAAACAATTATGTCATTAATATTAGAAACTGTACCATCAAACTAATAGTCTTCGGACAATACATAAATTAATGATCATACTGAAAATGTAAAACCAAGTTAATACGTTTTTGAAAAACACTTATCGAGTTATAGATATATTAAATATTTTTTGAAATGATAAATAATCATTTCGTAATTGTCGCCTTTATCATAATTGTTATTAAATATAATCTTTAAAAATGGCGCGCCGACAATCTATTTTTCCGAAAAACAGTTATTTATTTATTTTTGTAAAATAATGAAAAACATAATCACAATCTGCCAGCCACCTGTCCTGAAGTAAAATTCTCTGCACCAGCTTTCGCTCGCTTAATTTAATATATTTTATATATATATATACGCATAAAATATTAAATCACAAAAATCACCATCTCCAAATCTCATTAAAGCTTAAGAAGTTCCACCGTCAACACAGCGCCATAACTTTCACCTATTTTCCACTCAGATCTGAATTTTTCACCTTCGATTTTAACATTCCCCTAGCCCCCCTTCCTGCCTAGGCCCAGTTTCGCCCCTGGTGATTGTCAGATTTTATTTAATACAAAAAGTGCTATTTTCATTCCACAAACTAGTAGCTACTTAAAAAGAAACATAGATGAACAAATTTGTTTTGAATACATCATTTTTCAAATCATATATACAGACACTATATCCCTTCAAATGAAACAGGATTATCCTCAAGCATCACCCCCAGGACCTATGCCATCATCTCCGCATTGATGGCCAGTTTGTTGGCGCACGACGGATCCAAATCGCGTTTCAGCTGGTGCAATGGAAGTTTAAAAATTATTTTGATGCACCGAACGCTCATATGCAAAAATATATCAAGGTAATCAATTAAACCATGCATAGGATATTTTAGATGATTACCTTTGGCGATTTCGCGTCCGCCCGGCTCCGACTAATCCTGTGAGGATTGAGAAGTTAGATTTGTGATTAATTGATTGTATTTGGGATTAATCACGTGTGTTTTGAGGAATTTGCGAAAGGATTGAAGTTTCTGCTGAATTCGAAAGCTGTATCGTTAGTTTAAGAATGAGAAATATCGATTTTTGGTGAAGTCAACGCTGGTCAAAGTTACTGTAGCTCCTGCTGGTAGAATTGGAATCAGCAGATATGGTGACATCAGCGTGACGCGTGAAGATCTGCTGGTTTTGGTGCGAATTGTAGTTGCTGCTGGTAGACATTGCGCGTAGCGTGAGGTTGAACGAGGAAGTGACGCGTGTTAGTCAATATTTTGGAGTGTTGACTATTGATTCAGCAGATGGCTTTTGGAATCAGCAGATATGATGACGTAGGCGTGACGTATCCATTGCTGCTGGTTGTATTTGCGTTGTATTTGATTACTGCTGATCAGCAGGCGCGCTTTTGCAAGAGCGTTGAGAAGCGGCGTCGTTTGATTAAGTGAAAACGCTGCGTTTTGAGCTTTTGTGTTGGAGATCAGCAGTTGGCAGATTTGATTACGTATGTAAAATGACGTCGTTTGGTTTAGTTTTCTCGCGACCAGCAGATAGCTGTTTTGAGGCGAGAGCTGTTGTCTGCTGGTGGTTGCTGCGGCGTCGTTTAGATAAGTTGGAACGGTGTCGTTTTGAGGTGCTTTCACGCGAATACTTTTGTTCGCTTCTGCTGATTTTATTGAAGAGAAAGAGTTAGTATCTGCTGATCGTTACCTGCTGGTTTTGTCGACTGCTTAGATAATCAGCAGATGTTGG
>KQ990151.1:56636-99261 GCA_001598015.1 Dorcoceras hygrometricum
GATAGCTCTTCGTACTGAGGCTTGACCTCGTATTTTGTTTCCTGCTTTGTCTTTTTGGGTCTGCGTGCCCATTTGCAGGAGCTTTAGGTAACCAAGCTGGGCAGAGTGGAAGTTCAGCTGGTCGATCCCCTCATCCCTGAGTCCCAGTTTATTTAGATATGTATTGAACCGGGGGATGCCCCGTGTTGTATTGTATTTGGGGGATCTGTATTTTGAATTGAATTATGTGGTTACTTGTGGTATTGAGTTTGAGCTAACTTCTATTTTGATTATCGAATATTTTGAATGAATGATTTGAAGTTCAGGCCATTGTATTTCGAAAAATTTTTAAGCCCTGATTTTAAGCTTCCGTGATTATGCGCTTATATTGTGTTAATTGATAGTAATTAGCACGGGGCCTGACAAATCCACAAGGAAGATGACCCTTCAATTGTTGAACTACTTCAATCGCCTAATCAGGTCCATGACCGGTCTCCCAACTCCTTCGTTGTCTTGCACTAGAAAGCTAAGAGAAATGTCATGAACGGATTCTCCTCGTCAAACCACGCACAATGATATGTGGTGGCGTATCAGCGGCAGGCGACGATGGGGAGTGGATATGGCGGCCGGGAGGTGGCGTCGACGAGGGAGAGGAGGGGAGAGGGGCGGCCAACACTAGGTTAGGCTTTATTTTGTGAAACTATTTTAATACACTTCTTACCGTAATAACCCTATTCCCCATATTTATAATTAATTTTATTGTATCAACTTTGCCAGATGGGCCTTGGCAAGCCCAAGCCCGTCGCACATTAGCGTCGAGTCTATCGTTTTGGTGTCATCATAATCCCGATCAAAGATCAGATATCTCCGATACGCTCACTATGTAAAACCGATCATTATGACGCGAACCAAATTTTCCGGACCATTAATTCTAAACATGGTAGGTTCTCGCTCTCTATCACCGATTTTGGAAGTCATATTATCAAACTCCCTTCCATCATACTCAATTTGAGTTTAATATCCATCCAAGAATTAAGAAATCAGTACTTGTGTGACCCTCAATGGTTCAGGATACAGCTATCCGTGGGCTCACAACTCCTTGTGACTCGGAAAAAGCATCTAGTAACATCATCCTATGATTCCCTAGGTATCACTGATAGTACCTACAAAAACCAATTGATCATGGTTAGTGTACAGTACGGTCCATTAAACTCAAATACATCTACCGAATTAACGACCATTGGTACATCGAAATTCGCTATAGATTCGATAGTTATGCAATACATTTTGAAGACCAAATAGCGACATCGCATGCACTACTAGGTAAACCCTTTTACTTTAAAACACATCTAGTACTCTGCCAGATATTTGTCACACTATTATCTCCTCAGATAATATAGGATATCCACGCACTAGGGCGAGCGTGAACCCTAGACAACAAAGCATCGATACCTACATGCATCGGGATCTCATCCAATCTTGCCACCTGATGACCCTCACGGAGTCGGTAAACGAGTCAAAATGAGGCGTCTATCATGTAGAGTCTCAATGATATTAATGGGTAATACTATATCTGCTGGGGATAGGGCTGGCGATAGGGTAAAGGGTAAGACTGATCAAGGAAAATGAGACAACACCAGCAGTTACATACGCACCCTCCTCAGATTCATGGGTCTAACAGTCCAACTCTAACGCACATAATAGGTACATTCTGTGCTACCACATTATAAAGAAATAAAGTTGCACCTTGGCTAACAATATAGCTTTTGGCCTAATGATAAACGTTTGATCATAACAATTGGTATCAGAGCAAGATCAGGGGTTTGAGTCTCCCAAGAAGAATTTTTTCAATACTTCTTGGGGGGGTGGTTTGTTGAGTTAAACGTACAAGGATGAGAGAAGTACTTGGATGGGTGACCTCTTGAGAAGCTCTCGTATGTCAAACTGCTGACGTTGCGCCGCTTGATTTGGTTGGTCAGGTGGGCTGTAAAAGTGTGATACCAGATCTTAATGGATAATACTATCTCTGTTGGGAATAAGACCGGCGGTAGGATAAGGGATAAGACTGATCTCTAAGAAAAGTGAAACATCACCAGCAATTAGACACGCACCCTCCTCAGGCTCATGGGTGTTGGATCTGTTTTTACAGATCAGAATCTTAATTTTGATTAACACAAAACCTGCTGAAATTTTACTAACTATTTAATTTAAGTGCGCAGGTTGTGCTGAAACATACAGACGCGAACTGGACCAGATCGGACACGAGCTGGACAGTACGCTGATGTAGTTCACATGTCCAAGCTGGAACAGTGAGGGGACGCCCGAGCTGGTACAGTGGAGGACATGTCTAAGCTGGAAAAGTAAGGGGATGCCGGAACTAATCTAGCAGTATACATCCAAGCGCAGAGCAGGTACAGCGTAGAACAGTTCAATGGAGAAGAAGATGAACAGTGCTTAGAAAAAAAAAAGATTAGCATCAGCTTAGACAGATTAGATGCGCAGTGTTAATCAGGATAAGCTGAGCAACCAGCTGAGCGACCAGCTGGGAGAAACCAGCTCAGCAACCAGCTCAGAGTAACGAACAGACCAGCTCAGAGCAAAGCAGTTTGAACACAAGTATTGTGTAAATTGTATTGCGAGTTCAAACTGATTTGCTGCATTGTCAAATACGCTATTTGTAGAGCTCAGAAGTCTGCAATGGTTGCGGTAGCGCATTTAATGGAAAGAATCTTAAAGTCAACAAAGCCTGCAAAGTATTAAATGACAAAGGACACAAGGGACATCTATGTCAGAACTTTTCAAAAGCCTTTTCAACGGCTGCACTTTTGTGTCCAACGGATATATTTGCACAGAGGCTATATATCACCAGCAAGTAGCAAGCAGCAAGAAGAACACACACACAATAAAACCAGTGCAGTAAGGCACAACCTAGGGAATACAATGAGTAATTAGCTTTGAAGAAGCACTTCCAAGTGTGTGAGAATACATTTGAGAGAGAGCTTACACTGTAATTTCTCACACACGATTCACTCACAGTTTTGAGAAATGAGTTGTATAGATTAGTGAATGAATCATAATCACAAACAATCATTGTAGCCTTTCTCACATAGGCGTAAAAAAAGTGAGCACGCAGCTTGCGGGCTGGTGTGCAGTAATTGCTAGGAGTTCTTGCGGTTGCTGGTCGTAGGAGTGGGTTGCAGCGAGGGTCACTCTAATCAAAGACTTCTAGTGGATCCTTCCTGATTGTGGAAGAAGGGGAGACGTAGGAGACTCAGCTCCGAACTTCCATAAACAAATTCGCAGCGTACAGTTTTTATTTACAGCTTTCTGCACTTAGTTTCTGCATAATCATCTCATGTTTTAAAACCTGTGTATTATCTTTCGATTTTCAGAGTTCAGTTTGGGTTGTTTCGGCATGAATTTTATTTCATAACCAATCTTTTCTCGGTGCTCAAAACATTTCAAGAACATGAGTTATTGCAGCTCGAGATTTAACAGACCAGATCGTGCGACCAGCTCGTAGCATTGCTGCGAACTGGTACCATCTTAGGCGCAACATGGTTGCTGGTTGCGTGCTGATTTTCAATATTTTAAAATGCACGTAATCTGGTAATGTTTTCGGGACTATCAATGGGTCTAACCGTCCGACCCTAACACACATAATAGATGCACTATGCACTGCCATATTATAAGGAAATAAAGTTACATCTTGGCTATAGCTAACTTTTGGCCTAGTGGTAAACGCTTGATCTTAACACCGATAGCCAAATTGTAATCAGAGTTCCATTGCCTCGCAATAGTTTTCAAACAATTGTCCTGAAAAAGGCTTCGTAAGTGGATCAACAATGTTGTCTGTAGAGACGACTCATTCAATAGGGATGTCTACTCTTCCAAAAAAATACCAGATAATGTGGAACTTTATCAGTATATGTTTGGATCATCGATGAGATCTAGGCTCCTTTGTTTGAGCAAAGGCACCCGTGTTGTCACAGTACACCGAGACTGGACCAAATCCTTCATGAAGTACACCCAACTCTTGGACATAATTACTCATCCGAATGGTCTCCTTAGCAGCTGCTGATGCTGCAAGTATTCAGCCTTAGTGGTTCACTCCATAGTAATGTCCTTCTTGAAACTCTTCCAAGAGACAGCACATCTATTGAACATGAATACAAATCCAGAGGTTGACTTCGAGTCATCCACATCACTCTAGAAGCTAGATTCGGTGTAGTCTTTGCAGGTTTATTCCCCCACCCCCATAGACATATTCTTAGTCCTTGTCAAGTACTTAAGAATATCTTCACGGCCTTCCAATACATTTGGTTGGGGTTTGATTGATATCTGCAACTGAGAGCATAGTCGACACAGATGTCAGTAGATATCATACCATACATTATGCACCTATTGCCGATGCATACGATACACATGTCATCTTCTCTATCTCCTTGTCAGTCTGTGGAGACATTGACTTGGATAGAGTGACTCCATGAAACATAGGTAGATGTATTCTCTTGGACTCATCTATAGAAAACCTCTTAAGTATGGTGTCTATGTAGGTCGCTTGGCTGAGTAGGAGCATCCTCTTCAATCTATTCCTATAGATATGAATTTCCAGAACATAGGATGTCTCACCTAAGGCCTTCATCGACAATTTTCTAGAGAGCCATAGTTTCATCGACTTCAACAATCCTACATCATTCTCAATAGTAGAATTTCATCAACGTAAAGTATGAGGAACGCCACAACGTCCTTTACAACCTTCTTGTACATGCACGGTTGCTCCAAGTTCTTGACAAAATTGAATTCCTTAATCGTTTCATCAAACCTCAGGTTCCAACTTCTCGACTCCTGCTAGAGACCATAAATTGATCTCTGAAGCTTACATACCTTGTGTTCGCTTTCAACAGATGTGAACCCTTCTGGCTGCGTCATATAGATCTCTTCCTTAATGTTTCCATTAAGGAACGCAGTCTTTTCACATCCATTTGTTATATCTCATAGTCATACTATGAAGCTATGGCTAGCAGTATTCTTACGAACTTGAAAATAGCTGTGAAAACCCGAAAATTCAGCTTCAAAAAAAAAAAAAAAAATCGCCTGCTGGTCGAAAATCAGCAGGTGGTCGAAATTCAGCAGTAGCGCCTGTTGATGAAAGCTGATCAGCCATTGATGGCGCGAGAATGAAACGCCATCGTTTCGTGGAACCAGCAGTTGCGCGTCGAATTGGTTAGCGGGAAGGATGATACGTCATCGTTTTGTGTAGTGACTACGCTCATTTAGCAGTTGGCCATCCGTGATCAGCAGACGAAGAAAGATCAGCTGGTGCGAGAATACCAGCTGGAGAGCTAAACAATGATGATGTCAGCAGTAACGTCAGCAGTCAGCAGGAAGCTACAGCGCAAACCAGCAGTTGGTACTGGAAGTAAGCGATAGCAAAACGATGTCGTTTGAGTAAGTCAATACGACAGCGTTTCGCCTTCACGCTAAAGATTCAGCAGATGACTTGTGCGATGATTAAAAACCAGCAGATAACTACAGGTATCTCGAATCAGCTGTTGCAAGAGACCAGCATGTATTTTTCAATGATATCAAAACGGTGTCGCTTGAATAAGTTGACACGACAACATTTTGACTTAACGCTAAGGGCCATTCGTTGAGTTTGAAAAGAAACCAGCGTAGACCAACAAAGAATTCAGTAGTTGGACTGTTAGCAAGGCAAATCCAACAGCTGACGACTTAGCGAAGCAATTTCAGCAGCAACGATCAAACAGTGACAACTCAGCAACGATGCAAAATCAACAACAACGCAAATTCAGCAGAGGCGACTTCATCTTCTCCACGATCCAGGTTCCTCTACGCGAAGCAAGATTTTTTGTACAGAAAGATTCACCATGGAAATTCGAAAGATTCCTCACGCGTACAAGGCAGATTTCGCGCAGTAACCGTCGAATTGAGAGAAGTAATGGACAATTAAAACCTATAAATCATGCGCGCATAACAGTCGACGTAATGATAGGGAATTAAGAGCCTTAATGGCGGACGCTTGAATCCCCTTCCTCGTCACCTATAAATACCGGTTGTGATTGCACCAATTCCACCCCACTTCGAAATTCACAGCGAAACAAGCGATAAGCTCCCACGCTACTTCGAAATTCTCAGTCGGAAAAACAGCAGTTTTGCACGCCAAAGCTCTGCGGAAATTTCAGCAGGACTCTTAGCCAAAGTTCTGTGCAAGCGACGAACCAGCAAGTGCGAGACTTAGGAAGAATTCGTGCAATCGAGTTACTGCCGGACTTCATTCAAACATCAGGATTCGTGCAACCAGATTTCAGGCTTCGTTCAGTTCACGTAAAAATCAACTTTGAGGTAAGTGGGATTTTGCTAATATGTATTTCATTGGCTATATCGTATATAATCATTTCGAAAGTTCAAGTTCTTCGTCTACTGTTCAAGCACCTTTGATTCAGATTGGTCTACCTCATTCAAACTCCGCTCGCACTGATTTTTGCTTTCGTTATATGGGTCTACGAAATATTTCGGCTTTCTGGGTTACTGTGTGTAACTAATGGCCTCGACCCCTTAGAGGAGCAAAACTTAGGGACTGATCAGTAAACCATAGACACGATTCTGTCGTTATGTGGGTTTACGGAATATTTCGGATTTCTGGGTTACTTGGTGTAACTAATGGCCTCGACCCCTTAGAGGAGCAAAACTTAGGGACTGATCAGTAAACCATAGATACGAAGTAATCATCAGTGCTATCTGTCAGACTATGCTCTGTTATGCTATGATATGCTCTGTTATGCTATGCTATGCTCTGTTATGCTATGCTTTGCTCTGTTATGCTATGCTCGGTCTGTCTAAGCTCTGTTTTGAAATCTGTCATTCAGTATATGTATAAGTATATTTTGTATGCTCGAATGGTATCCCCCACTTGCTGAGTGTTTCGTCAAATACTCACCCCTTACTTCTCCACCCAGATAAGAATGAAGAGCAGGTAGAAGAAGAAGAGCAAGAACAATTCTGGGGCTGGTGAAGATTCAGATTTCTGTTTAATTATGTATTTTTCGCTTCCGCATTTTGTTATTCAAATCTTTATTTCGGAACAATTCTGGGGCTGGTGAAGATTCAGATTTCTGTTTAATTATGTATTTTTCGCTTCCGCATTTTGTTATTCAAATCTTTATTTCGGATGTAAAAATGATTATATTTTCGATTATTAATAGACTGGTTTGAGCTATGCTATGATGGCTTAATGTTTTACAATTTTCATAATTGTTTAATATTGCCGATGTCATGAGTCTTGGTTTCGGGGCGTGACAATAGCGAATGGCGAAAAGGTTTCATCATAGCCAACACATTGTCTTTGAGTGTAACATTTTGCCACCAATCGCGCCTTGAAGATCAATACCTTATCATCAGACCCTAAGTTTCTTTTTGTAGATCCATTTGCATTCTATCGGAAAGATTCCTTAGTAGTATCTACTAAAGACCACACTTGTTTTGTGTGAGTTCTGGAAGATTAGTGGATTAACAGGGAGATTAATCGGGTTTAGCATGGATCAGATCAGGCATGAGCTGATCTGAGTGGAATAGTTATGAGCTGAACTGCTCGTTGGGTGTTGAACGAGTTTTTTGTAGCGAGCTATTTTTAGGAAAATAGCGTAGAGGCGCGCAGCTCTGGGATTTTGATGTATAAGTGTAAGTTGTTAGGAGCTGGAGCGTAACCTGGATTCAGCTTAGGGATGTATCAGGTGCTCTGAGCTGAGTGATCAGATCGTGGGTGTTGTGCAGCGTCGTTTAGTGATTTCAGCTTAGGCGTAAGCTGGTGGTAACGTTCTAATGTAGATAACCGCTGTTTGTAGATTTCAGCTTAGGCGAGAGCTGTTCATGGTTATCAGATCGGACGAGAGCTGTTTATGGTTTCAGCTTAGGCGAGAGCTGATCATGGTTGTCATGTTTGGTGAACTGTTGGGAATGCGTAAGCTGACCAGTGCGTAATCTGTTCTGTTGGTGTGATCTGATACTGTTGTGCGTGCATCTAGAGTTGACCGTCGCAAGCTAAGTTTACCATGACAAGCTGAGTTGACCATCGTAAGCTGGTCTGAGTACGTGCAACGAGATCTACGTGCGCAAGAGCTGAGCTGTGCGCAAAAGCTATTTAGCGTGCGAGAGCTGAACCATGTCCAAGAGCTGAGCAGTGAGTGTGATCTGTTCTGCGAGCGTGATCTGTCCTGGGAGCATGATCTGAGTAGGGAGCATGATCTATTGGGAGAGTGATATGTTGGTATGCGCAAGCTGGTAGTGTTAGCATGCTGTGCTGCATGTCTAAGCTGGTACCAGCTTTGAGTCTTGAGCTGGTCGGTGACTCCTGTAGATCAAATCATGGGATATTAAGTTGTATATATTTGACTTTGACCAAGTATTAGCCATTATTTCCAACACGTAGGATATTTTTCTTCCCTAAAGAGTTCGAACTGTTATCCTGTTGTTATTTCCAATACTTAGGATATTTTCTTCTCTCAAGAGTTCAAACCCTTATCCTATCATGAAACCCTTATTCTGTTCGAACCCTATCTTCTTCGATTTCCGGTGATAGACGTTTCAACTTGGAGCAAGGATGGTATCTTTGGGTTCCTCTCTTGAAGCTCGTCATGGCTATACAATTCTTGGAGCCATTGGTTGGCTGGAAGAGTGAGCGCGATGATAGTCAAGGCATACGACTTTTCAAGATTTCCAACGAGTTGGTCTTCTGGTTCAGGTAGCATCTTTGGGTAAGTGTTAGTTCTCGTTCTTAGCTTTGTTTAGAACAAGTTATCGTATTTGCGGGGTAGGTCCGAGCTTGGCTGAGCTGGTATCTCCCAATTCTGCTTTCTGTCGTATTCCACCCCGAGATGATTTCGTATAGTTGGGCAGGTTGTAGCTTTGTGGTCGTCTGAACGTCTCTGTCGAGTTTTCTCCATGAGAGCTGGGAAGTAGTAGATGTCTGGCCAGAGCTGTTGGTTTCAAAGTGTGCGAGCTGTCTTTGTTGGTGTTCGGTTCTTCTTGCGAGCTGTTTGAGGTACTGTTGAGCAGGAATTGAGGTACGGATCGGAACTGGTAATCTACAGCTTTTGTGGAGTACGCGTATGTGCTCTGTGTTGTTACGTGCTATGTTGTCTGATCTGTTTTTGTGGCCTGCACATATGTTGAGCATGTCATAGCATTAAATACATCTGCATATCATATGGGGCCCTGCGATCTGTTGTTAGCCGTGACTGGCTGCTCTGTTTAATTTGTGCTCTCGTGAGCTGGTGTTGGATACACACCCACGATGGAGTGCACTGAGGACGAAACGAGTCACTCTCGCTCCCTCAGCTGCAGTGGCCTGGATAGATGGTGGCGGGTGGTTGCAGTACACTTGGCAATCCGTGCGGCTGGTCGGGTAGTGCCTGTCTTCATGTCGACGATGAGCCACATCTATTTTCCAGTGGGTTTGCTCGAGTAGCACCCGAATTTCCGATGCGTTGACACAGATTGTTGATGACCGTTCATTTGGCTTCAGGTTTTGTATTCGATGTTTTGCTACCGGAAATGCATTTCCATAGCACGTTGCATATATCATACATACTATTCTTGCTGTGTTATTGTGTTCTCTGTACTGGGGTTTGACCCCTGTCCCTTCGGAGCTGTTTGGTTGTGTTTGTTGCCATTCAGGTTACCCAGTTACAGCTGGCCCAGGTGGTACATCAGCTTGTGGAGCCCCGAGGGGTTGATCGAGTGTCCCAGATATATATATATTTACCGGGGGATGTACCGTGTATTCGTTGCAGTTAGATTCGATGTTGGTTTCTAGTTGGGATGAATTGTTGTATTGGATAAACTTGTGCGCTGTGTTATATAATGGTTTTGTTATAAAACATTTATTTGAGTATCAGTGTATGTTTAACTTGAGTTTGCAGTTCAGGCCAAAAAGAAAAATTTTATCCACTTTTAGGCATCCGTACTTTAGCGTTATTATTTCGTTGATTTGATCATCGGGCCCGATATTTTGTGTGCATGGAGTCTATCTCAGACTGCATGGCTTCAAGCCACAACGGTGAATTGGCTTCAGAAATTTCCTGCTTCAAGTTTCTTGGATCACATCCAATGCTAGGAACACTTTGATCCTCTTCAAGTGGAAATCGTATCGGACAAGAGGTCTACGGACCCTTTCGGATCTCCTAGGAGCATGGCCCTCAACAACTGGTTCTTGAGGTGTGGGTGGTACAATACTCACTTTGGGTTGATCTCAAATTTCTTCGAGTTCCATCATCTTGCCTTTTCTATCAGAAATTCCTTCTCCAAGAAGGCAGCGTTTCTAGAAAAAAACACTTTCGTTTCTGCGAGATGATAGAAGTAGTATCCAACTGAGTTCTTTGGATACCCCATGACGTAACATAAGATATATCGATTATCCAGCTTATCTCTCACCACCGGCTTCACATAAGTAGGACATCCCCATATTCTCAAGTATGAGTACCTGGGCAGTTTTCCCATCCATATCTCATATGGAGTCTTTTCCACTGCTTTAGTGTGAATATTGTTCAACAAAGGCCGTTTCGAACGCATAAACCCAAAACGAGGGTGTAAGCTCAGTAAAGCTTATCATAGATCGAACCATGCCCATTAGGGTTCAATAACGATCCTCCACTACACTATTTAGCCGTGGTGTCTATGGAGGAGTTAACTGAGAGAGAATCTTGTTCTATTTAAGATAATCCAAAAACCATGTGCTTAAGTATTCCCCATCATAATCGGATCGAAGTGTTTTAATACCTTTGCCCATTTGTTTTTCTGCTTCACTCTTGAATTCTTTAAACCATTCAAATGATTCAGATTTATGTTTCATTAAATATAAATACCCATACCCTAGAATGATCATAGGTAAAGGTAATGAAGTATGTACTTCCATACTTAGTACCTATACTTTGTGGGCCCCACATGTCTGTATGGATCGAATTCAATAGTCCCTGTGCATGCTCAGGCTTGCCTCTAAAAGGGGTTTTAGTCATTTTCCCTCTTAGACCGGGCTCATAGGTAGGTAGGGACTTGATGTCCGACTTTTCAAGCATCGCTTATCCTACTAACTTGTTCATACTTCTTAGGGATAAATGACCTAGTCTAGCGTGCCACAGTTGTGAGGCATTTTGATTATCGTGCTTCTTTTCAATTTTTGTTGTATGTGTCTCGACAATGTCTAGGCTTGTGGCAGTGGTGGCGAACGTCCTTAGACTTGTCTGGCTTAGAAGATTTTGCCTTGGGCTTCTTGTTGGCTACACTCCCTTTGGCTAGGAAGAATGCTTATTTTCTTTGCCTTTGGGTCCCTTCTTCACAGAGCAAGATGAGCCCATCAGGAGAACTGGTTTGTCCTTTTGTTGGTTCCCTCAAACACGACCAACATGCTGAAAAATTCTTCAAGGCTGGCCTCCAGTTTGTTCATGTTGAAGTTAACCACAAAACTAACGAATGTAGGAGGAAGAGAGAGAAGCCCACAAACAACTCATTTGGAAGTGTAAGATCGAGGCTCACCAACTTCTCAATGAGCCCAATCGTGTGAACACCATGCTGGAGGACCGGAGTTATGAGCTCCTTGGTGGTCGTGTACTTCTTTACTCGCAAGTTCTCCCCAAAGAGTTCCTTCAGATGCTGGTGTATGTCAGTAGCATGCACAACATCCTTGAATCTCCACTGTAGTTCGTCGGACATAGATTCCAACATGTAGCATTTGGCTTTGATAACATACTCCACCATGTCTCAAGCTTCTTCAGCTCTTCAGGGCTGATGTCAGCAGGTGCTTTGTTCGGAGGAGATTTTCCTAGTATATATACCAACTTCTTCGAGGCCAGAACAATCTTGAGGTTCTTTAACCAATCAAGTTACTTCTATCCATTAAGTTTGTTATCGAGAGTTATGGCAAGTGGATTACGCTTAGTCATATCAAATATACTTAATGAAAGACCTACATCAATGCTATTCATAATAATTTACTAAAACATAAAATATTGTCATTTAATTTTAGTCAACCATGATCCTCAAAAGGTAGAGCTCAATTGCAACAGGTGCAACCCCATGCATTTATCTCTCGTTTAGTAAGGGCCCAATAATATGACGCCGATTACCATCACGTATCAAGATGACCATCAATGTTGAATTTCAATGTACGATTGTCCTGACGTCCCCAATAATATGAGCCAACGCCATCGGAGTTCCATCCAACTCACATCAGGTGTCAATGACTTTCCGACAAACAGAGCCCCCACAGTAATATGAGTCGGGCCATGCATGCTGGTAACATCAACGTACACCCATTTTTTATGGAGTGGTAGGAAATTGTAAACACTATCTAGGTTCCCTTTATTTATCTTGATATCAATTTTATATCATATTTAAAATGAGGAATTATATTTTTGAAAATTTTGTCTCATAGATTTAAACATGCAGATTCAATACATATATCATATATACATGTAGACAAGGGATGATCGACAACCGAGATCTATACGATCCGTGGTCACCAATCACGGATTTAGGTCCAATTCCTAGGTGATATGCAATATAAAAATGCAAATCTATTACATAACCTTCAGTTTTACATGTCTCCGGTCTTTAATATATTTGATAATATTTCCATAGTCTTCAAGCTCGATATCCCACTAACTCCAATGTTTATATTTAAATATTTATAACAAATATAGATACAATTTAAAAGGGTGGGAACGGGCCATAAACCAGACCACTTTATAAATGATATCAAATATATATTTACAACCGAATGTAAAACCTAGCATACACCTTAACACATTGGTCATAACTCTCGATCATCCCTAATAGTATTATTTATCCAATTAATCTAATTAATTGACATACATAAACTAATATAATAATTTAATAAAATCAAATTTGATTAATATCTATCAAAATCACTTTTTTAATATAAAATCATTATTTAACAATAAAATCATATTTTGTCATTTTATTGCATCAAAATAATTAATTTTCAACAATAATTAATTAATGGAAAATTAGGTAATTTTCATACAATATGATTTTTCCAAAAATTAATTTTGAAATATTTCGGGCTCAAAAACAAATTGGGACCCAACACCTCAAAATCGATGAAAACTAAAACTGGTCTGCCCGAAAAACCTGACAGAAGTATCAGACCAAAAACCCATTGGGCTGTTCGGGACATGCCTGAGCTGAACCCTAGGTTGCGACGTTGCCACAGGCGGCACCGCCCCGTCGCTGGCGTGCAGCAGCAAGTGTTTCATGACTCCCAGGAGCCGTGCGCAGCTTGTGAAACAGGGGCACGTGGCAAACGCAACGGGCTTGCACGGTGAGGGAGCGTGGGGTCCGACAGGCGTGAGAGGTTGGCGCGAGGTGCAAAGGATAGGCGCACTATGTGAGCGTGACGAGCTCGCGACATTCGTTCGCCAGAATTTTTTTTTGGGGAGGTCTGAGGTTTTCTGATGCAATTTTATCAAAAGTAACTGATCCGAGCCTGAATCCCTGATACCAATGTTGGTGCACGGAGGATCCGGATCTACTCCTGGTGGCGCAGCGGAAGTTTAAAAATTATTTTGATGCACCAGGGACACTAATACTCAAAACATATCAAGGCAATCAATAGCTAAAGAATGCATATGATGTTTTAGATGATTATCTTTGGCGACTTCGCGCCCGGATCTGACCAATCCGTAAAGAGATATGGTCATTCAACTGTTGAACTACTTCATCACCTAATCCGGTCCATGACCGGTTTCCCAACTCCTTCGCTGCCAATTAGAAAGCACGAATGGTTACGAATAGATTCTCCTTGTCGAAACATGCACAATGATATGCAGCGGCGGGCGGCGGCGGGGATTGGTAGCAGCTGCCTAGAGGTGGCCAACACTAAAGTTAGGCTTTGTTTTGTGAAACAATTTTAAAACACTTCTAACCAAAATAGACGCATTCCCCCATATAATTAATTTCATGGTCTCAACTTTGCAAGATGGGCATTGGCAAGCCAAGCCCATCGCACATTAGCTTCGAGTCCATCGTTTTGATGTCATCATAATCCTGATCGAAGATCAGATATCATCGATATGCTCACTATATAAAATGATCATGATGATGTGAAATCAAATTTTCCAGACCACTAATTCTAAATAGGGTAGGTTCGCTCCCTATCACCATTTTGGAAACTCCTTTCCATCATACTCAACATTTTGAGTTTAATATCCGTTAGCAAATTAAGAAACCAGTACATGTGTGACTCTCAATGGTTAATGGATACAGCTAGACGTGGACTCACAACTCCTTGTGAATCAGAAAACACATTCTCCGACTTATCCATCGAACCATGGTAAAGCATCTAGCAACATAGTCCCATGATTCCCTAGGTATCACTAATATTACCTGAAAAAACTAGTTGGTTATGGTTATCGTACAGTACGGTCACTGAAATATCCCGACTGAATCAACGATCATTGGTAAATCGAGAGTCGCTATAGATTCAATAGCATGCAATACATCTTGGAGATCAAATAGAGACATCGCATGTGCTACTAGGTAAAATATTGTACTCTAAAGCACATCTACTACTTTGCCAGAGATTTGTCACACTATTATCTCCTCAGATAACATAGGATATCCATGCACTAGGGCGAGTGGTGAATCCTCGAAAAAAAATCATCGAATCCTACATGCATCGAGACCTCACCAAATCTTGCCACATGATGACCCTCACAGAGTCGATAAACGAGTCAAAGTGAGGCGCCTATCATGTAGAGTCTCAATGATATTTCGAGTCATAAGAACTAATTATGTACAACAAAGACATCTGAATTAATTCACCCGAAAAATGATAATCACTTGAAAATTTCGAACGAGGGATCATCAGGTAACTATCCATCTTGCATGCTCAGAACATCTCCATGTTCCCTACCAATCAAAAGTAGTGCTTTTCATCGTGGATACTAGTCTCAAACTCGAGCAGTTCTTATCCTTATTCATGGCCCAATCACTAGTAACTCATTTAGAAGTGACTATAAGATGTGTTTGATGATAGCCATCAAACCCACTATCACATCTAACATACACTATTGTGCATTCAAGATATTTACCAAACAAGTTTGTGCAATAAAAGTGAAGATAAAGAATGTCATGAAAGAGTGTAAATTATATAAATGAATAAAGATCATTTTACACAAGAGTCAACAAAGTCCACTATCAACAGTTGGCTAGATGAGCACCTACTCTAACAATACTCAGAACATCTCTATGTTCCCCACCAATGAAATGGTACTTTGCATCGTAGATGCTAGTATAAATCTCATAGGCCCTTATCCTTGTTCTAGACGCCCAATCGACTAGAAACTTCTTTAGAATACAAAGTTACTATTAAATGTGTTTCATGATAGCCATAAAATATACTATCACATATAATATACACTATATTGCATTCAAGGTCTTTATCCAATAAGTTTGTGCAATAAAAGCAAAGATAAAGAATGCCATGAAAGAGTATAAATTAATAAAGATCATTTTATTTAAGAGTCATCAAAGCCCACTACCAACAATTGGCTAGGTGGGAACCTTCTCTAACACAATTGACTTTAGCTGAAAGACAGCCCACTTAACTGGAACAATCCATACAAATATATCATTAGACAAACATAACAATTCTAAAACTTAAATGTGAATATGTATGTTTGTAGGTAATGCATGACATATGAAACAAATATCTCGTAAAAGGCATTAGCAAGATTGCTCAAATGCTGTACGCACCCCCAAGTATACTACATTGGCCGACGGAGTACCCCATCCATGGAAAAAATCGTGGACACACTATGTAATTTCCGTAACGACATTAGGAGGTCACCTCCAATTTTTTAATCATAAACGAGTCAAGAATATATTAGTTGAGTGGGCTCATAGGATATCGAGTCAATTTCAAGTTATCAAGTACGGCTAGCAGCTCAATATCAGGATGCAAGTCATGTATGATATGCTTTGACATAATTACAGAATATGAACAGTTAAGAGAAAATAATAGCACGTAGTTATGTAATGTATACCCAAGTATCAATCACAGTTTTAGAAATTGTATGTAAATACCTTGATGGATCGACATGCATATTGAAACCTTTCGTAAATTTGTAGCTCTTAACTTCTAGCGTCAGATCAAAATCTTAGGATGCATTGATTCCCCAATCTTCCACCAGATAGTCCACACCTAGGGCTAAAATTTATACTACTATCTTGGTTTCCACAGAATAACGTTGTTAACCAAACACAAGAAAGCCTCAATTGCTTTATTACAAGCTTCAGAAAGCTCAAGAAGGAAGGATGTAGGCGAACCTATTTTTAGGAGTTGGGCTTGATCTTCACCATGTGTAGGAAGATGCTGTAAGCTTCTATGACATACATATAAAGCTACTGCCTAAGATCCTATCTCATGCTTATATAGTTATTGCACATTCATAAGCTACTGCGTACTATAGTTCTGTGCATGCTCTAAGCTTCTATGTCATGTTTATATAACTGTTGTGCGGGTTCGTAAGCATACTGCTGACTCATGTTGATGCAGGAACTTTATAGGTACTCAACAAGCTACTATTATGAAAATGTTGTCGATTGACTCATGTCTTAGAAACCTCTCATTCTGTCAGGGAATTGGTTCATTCATGTTCCCTTTCACCTAGAAGCACGGTAGAAGCCGCTTATTATCTATACAACCGAGGGTGTCACATGCCCAACAACTTCTGCTTGGTTCATCTCCCAATCATACTTTATTAAGAGAGGTTGGCTCTAATACCACCTGATGTAATGCCCCTCGTTCTTACCAGATGATTAATGCAAATATAATTTAGTTAGACAAATTCAAATAACATATTAGTTTCTAATCCTAAACACAAGCTATACTAATAGTTGAATTTTATTTGAATCAAATAATTTAATTTGTTTACAGCAAGCTAGTAGCTAGAAGTAAGAAATATAGACGAACAAATTTAGTTTGAATATATCATTTTCCAAATCAAAAAATAGACACTACACTTTTTCAAAAGAAGAAGGTTCATCCTCAATCATCACTTCTAGGCTCTAATTCTCCCCTTGATAACCATTGAGTTCAACTACAAGGCCACCCACCAAAGTGAAACTATGAGGTTCTGGGTCGAGCATATCGAGGACGAGCCATGCTGATCTGGGTCGAGCAGATCGAGGACGAGACATGCTGATTTGGATCGATATGTGTTGATCTGGGTCGAGCTGTGCTGATATGGGTCGAGCTGTGCTGATCTGGGTCGAGTTGCACCATTTTGGTCACCGTTTTTTATTATATCTCTTCTCATTGGCTTCGTTTTGAGACAAGAATATTTAATTTTGGTGTTGATATGAGCAAGTTATGATAATTTTAGTTTCAGCCAGTTCCGGAAAAGTTTTCTCGATTCTTTTTTTTTCGTTTTTGAGTTTTCGAAGTCGGTTTTGGAGGATTTTTGGTTGTTCATATATTTTAGTTATGTGGATGCATTTTATATCATTGGATTGAGCATATGTATTCAGGTTGAACCTTGATTCCTTGACAGCTTTTGAGTTGACCTTCGGAGATCTGGTTTGTCGCTTCGTGGAGTGGGGTATTGTGTAGCACACTCACGATGAGCGCATTGAGACGGCCAAAGTATCTCTCCGTACTGTGGTTTGAACCAGTCCCTTTGGGGCTGCTTTTGTCGTGTCCAGGTGGCTCAGCTGCAGCAGTGGAGCCTCAGCTAGTGGAGTTCCTTAAGGAGTCGGTCGAACATCCAAGATAATGATTTATTATATATATTTTTTGACTTTCTTACTAGGGGATGCCCTGTGTAGTTATTATTAATTGATGATTTGTTCATTTTCTTAATGTTGTGATCTAGTATCTAGGAGATTGGATGCTATTTATAATATGGCTTCTTGCATGAAGTTGTGAGCAGGACAAACTATGCATGTATATGAAATATGATTTTCCTTCCGTTATGTCTGAGTGACAGACTAGTTTCTATTTTGAGTATTCGCATATTTTAACTCGTAAATTTTTTTCAGGCCCAAAAAGCAAAATTTCCCAATTTTAAGTACTTACATATTTTATGGTTAATTGTGTGCTTAACTCTTGATTAAGAGCATTAGGCCTGATAGGAAGAGTCCGTATATACATATTATTAGAGAAACATGATAATACTCAAACATAAGCGTGTAGATACATATATGTAGGTAACAAATGATATATGAAACGAATATCTCGGAAAGGGTATTATCAAGAATGCTCAAGGACTCATGGACACCCCACGAGGATCAGTACTATGCTAAGTTGATCGACAGACAGCAATACCAGCTCATCCAATGGCAAAAACTAGAGTATCATGGTCATGCAATGTTGTTTCTGATACTGAGCTCAAGTGGTAACCTCTGATATATACATACAAATGTCAAGACTAGATTGGGTAGAGCTATCCCATAGGTTATCAAGTCAATTCCAATTTATCGAGTAAGACTAGTAGTCCATTAATCAAGATGCAAGTCATGCATGATATGCTTCCAATAATTGCTAAATATAAATAGTTAAGAAAAATGATATCATGTAGTCAGGTTATGTCTAACCAAGTATCAATCAAGGGTTTTGAATAATATTGTATGTACGTGCTTGTCAAATCCTATAATCAGGTTCTAGATCTAAACTTCTAGCATCTAATCAAAATCTCTAAGACGCTTTGACTCCCTGATGATACTCCCTTGCTGTGCCGTCAGAGATTCCACATCTGGTACTAAAATTATACTACATGCCCAATTTCTACAGCATAACACCTTTAACCAAGCACTATAAAGTCCTCAATTTCTTTAATACAAGCTTTAGAAGGCTCAAGGAGGGAGAGAAGAGGTGTGAATTACAAAGTATGGAGGATGACCTATTTATAGGTGAAGAAGGTTGGACTTTGATCTTCATCAATCTTTTTGAATTACAAAGTATGTAGGATGACCTATTTATAGGTGAAGGTTGGACTTGATCTTCATCAATCTTTAATTGTTAGATTTAAAGCTAATGTGTCATGCTTATGCAGAAGTTGCCTAAGCTTCTTTGTCATTGCAATGCAGCTAATCTCTGAGCTCATATGTCATGCTTATGTAGTTGTTGCACAGACCTAACCTGATGTGTCATGCTTTTGCAGCTGCTACGCATGGTCTAAGCTTCTATGTTAGGCTTATGCAACGATTGTTTAGGTGCTTAAACATGTTGATGTCTCATGTTGATGTGACTACTTTATAGGTACTATACAAGCTACTATTGTGCAAATTTGTGAGAAATAAATTTCCTCAACGAAATGTCACCATAAGTTTTTCGGTAAAATAACTTTTGAAACTTTATGGCTTTTGCTGAAATAACAAAGCATAATTATTTTTAACTTAAAGGCAGCATCGGGTGCCCATGTGGGTGTGGTGACGCTCATGCCACTATTTCTTTTTTGAAAGCCTAACGGGCTATGCGGGGGCACCCTTGCCTGGGTGCGGGGACACTCGCACTGCTTTCACAGGGATGAATTAAGAACCTCAAGTTTTTCGTTCCTCCTTTGTGGCACTGACGACGAGGTAGTTCAAATGTGTGTTAGAAAAGATCGGCATCATCAGAAAAATTTCAACCCACAATCTCCTTGCAAAGACTAAGAATAAAGAAAACACAGAGGTATCAGGATCTGCTTGACCTATCATCACAAAAGCTCTGCCTCTCACTTGTTTCTTTGTCCACAATATTTAGCCAAGTGGCACTGCCTAGCACTTGAAGCATATTCATTCTCATTATACATTGTCCAACATGGTTATTGTGGTACTTCGATCACATCAGTTTTTATTCAATCCTAGGGGCAGTGATACCTGGTGGTTACTGCCCTAGTGGTCAATGCGAGCCCACTTTTGCATGCCGCTATTCCCTGTGCTGTGAAGCTTGGCACTTCACTTATATCTCTTCCTCAATCTCCTTCACGTAATAGTTGGGCTCTATTTGTATAACATCTTGCTTAATCTTTCATCGTGGAGTATAAAAAAGATGTCATAGTTTCTCCTCAGCATCCCCTCCACTCAAGGTAACAAAATATCAACCTCTCTCAAATTTGCGGACGTAGTCTCTCACTGATAAATATAGTTATTTTAGAGTTAGAACTCCCTCTTTAGTTCATAGCGCATATCTGCTGTGAAGTAAACGACATTTGACTTCCACTAAACTTTTTACCTCAAAATCTGAAAACTTTGAACCTCAGTAAATAGATTAATTAAATTTAAATCTTAAATTTATAAAATTTGTGGTAGGATGAGCGAGATCATCTTGGACTAGAGATGAACACTTATCTTTCAGAACCATACTATGATACAAGGTTGAAACGCCAGAAACCTCATTGAGAAAAAATGCTAAATTATGAAATCTGACATGCTAAATAAAATCATGAAAATAATTCTTTTGGGAATTAAACATAAAATTATGAAATCTCATTTAAAAAAATACTCGAACGGGAATTTTTTGGTAGCAAAGGAAAATCAATGAAACATTTGTTTGTCCCATCAAGCATCAAAATTTATAAAAGAATCTTTCAGTGCGGTAACATTTGTCCAAAGATAAGCGTTTTCCTATGTCCAACACAATCTGCCTTATCTCATAATCATCCTTTTACCTTTATCAATGGAATTAGTGATCCTAGTGGCCCAACAAATAAATCCAATGATAAAAAAGAATACATAGTACAGGCGCATGTATAAAATATTTTTGCATAAATAACAATCAAGCCGTAAACTTTCCTCAAAAATCCTTTAAACATTCATCAATTTTATTTTATAAATATGGCTCGAAAATTCCATCTGGTCATCAGTCATATTCGCTTGATCAAGCATATGAGGATCCAGGTTTGGTGGGACACCCTACCATTCAGCCGACATCCGCACACAGAAAATAGTTTAGTGGGGCACCATGATCCCTCAATTGGCATCCACGTGGCCGTAATATTTTGGCGGGGAACTCCTGATTTCAGCCGATATTCACATGATCCTAATATCAATTATAACTTCACCACAACTCATTAAATCCCCAAAATAATTTTCATCCAAAATATATTTCCTCAAAATAATTCCTCGATGAAACTTCACAATAAATTTCCCAATAACATAATTTTTGAAACTAATGGCTTTCACTTTAACAACAAAGCACAAAATGTATTTGTTTTTTATACAGACAGTGCGGGTGCGCACCCCTGATGATCGTGGGGGCTCCATTGCATGAATAAATGCACCATTTTTTTTGTTTTTACACCCTACATAAGGTGATGAATTGAGAACCTCGAGAAATTTGTTCCTCCTTTGCGGCACCGATGAATCTGAACTACAAACACGTATCTGAGAAGATGTTAGAGTTAATTTCAGAGGTTCTGATGAAGACAAATAAAGTTTTGGTAAAATAAATGAGATAATCAGCTCAAAGGTACCAGATCTGGAAGAAGCTTACAACGTTGGACGTAAAAACCAGGTCGGAGCAGAGCCAAGCTGGTTAAGGTCAAACCAGCTCAGGATACTCAGTTAAGCTGGTTGAGGACAAGCTAGCAAAGGAAAATTGGTCAAGCTGGTTAAGGACAAACCAGCTCAATGTATTCAGGTATGCTAGTCAAGGACAAACCAGCCAAGCAAACTCAGGTTCGGAAGAACAGAGATAAAATGAAGTGTAAATCAGTTTAGAAGGGCAGATTAAACAGTAGTTTTGAAATTGTTGAGAAAACAGCTCGAGGAGTGTAGCGATTTAACAGACCAGCTGGAAGACAAGTTATATAAACCAGATCGAAGCAGATTGACTATATAGATGTGATCGTACTGAAGGTATGAGTGTACAAGGATTGGTATCTGAATCAGTACAGAATAGTGACAAGAGCAGAATATTTCAAAGCAGATTGGTTGTAATCAAGCCTAGAACCCGATCAAGAAAGGAAGCTCAATGCTCAGAAACCAGATCGGGAACCTAGCAAAGTTAAGGGACTACTTAGAAAATTGAATTTCGGAATGTTTGAAGATACGTACAGTCTTATGAGATACATTTGACCTCTCTGTAGTGATTTGTAGTCGTTGGAACTACTTTAAGCTAATTCCAGATACGCAGAGATATAGTTCAAACTGAAGACGGTGCGAGTTTCTAAAAAGAGAAATGCATTTAATGGAGACGTACGAACATCGTACAAGCATTTAAGTCACCATAGGATTTTCAATTTTGATGCAACAGACGTGTCTATTGGTAACATTTATTATCGTTGTATCCAACTGGTATAAAAAGAAGAGAAGATAAACTGTGAATAGGTTACCGAACTTAACGAATCAACAGATTACGAGCTCACACTTTCAAAAGCAAGAACAGAGCTCCTCTGCAAAAACAGCTCACAACTAGTGACATAAGCACAGATCGCTTATTCAACTTCTTGTGTCACACTATCTTCTATACACACACTCTGTAGTATTGAGTCATCATTGTTAAATCATAAACAGAGATTGTTGAGTGCTAGATTAGCACAACCAGTTTAGTGCTGAGTCTATTGTATTTGTGAACCAGATCACGGGTCTGAGTTCTAGGTTGAGTGCTAGGGTTCCTGCAGCTGCTGGTTGTAGGATCGGGTTTGTACAAACGGTTGTATAAATCAAATCTTCTAGTGGAAATCCTTCCCATTGAGGAAGAAGGGGAGACGTAGGAGAATTTGCTCTGAACTTCCAGAAACAAACCTCTCGACTCTCTTTCTTTTACGTTCAAGCACTTATCTAACTGTTCACTGTTTGAATCGTGTTTTTCTCGCATAAAACCATTTTATTACACGAGACAACATCAACCACTGAGAATCCTCCAAGCTGGTAACTCGACTGGAGGTTTGCATTGAGCAGTAAAATATTTTAAAATAGAACAAAAATAGCAAAGGAGTTCATTCACCCCCCCTCGGAACTCCCGAGCTTGTTTTTCGATCCTAACAGAAGATCAACACCGTCGGGAAATAGGAAGGCTAGCCAAAGATGAGAAAATGATCAATTTTAAAATACCAGGTAATAAGAGAGTCACACCTCTCAGGAACTCGGTCAATAAGACACAAAATAATACTCCAACAGATACCATATGAAAATACTGTAACAGACCAATACATCCTTATGGGGTTATGATTAACCTTGATGTAATAGATTTCAAAAATAGGAACAAAAACTTTTAGATTATTATAATTATTAGATTATTATAATTATCTATGAAGATTACATGAGACACTCTTGATCTTATTAAAGAAGGATCTACAAAATTGTTAGAGATCAGTCGTATTATGGTTCAATCGAAATAGCATGGGATGTGAAATTGTTGGGCATGTGGATCAAGAGGGTATATCATTACCAATTGTCCAGAAATTGAGAAAAAATGAAGAATTTTGAAACAAATCCAGATGTCAAAAACAATAGTTTATTACCAAGAACTAATTCAAGCATACCCACTTGAGGATATTATTGTTGGCGCAGCGGCGGATCCGAATCTCGCTCCCCGAGCGCAGTGAAAGTTTAAAAAATTTTGTGCTCGGGAACGATCATACACGAATAAAATCAATTACTAAACATGCATAGGATGTTTAGAAATATTTACCTTGACGACTTTGCGTCCGGCTCCGACTATTCCGATTTTATGCGGCAATAGCACTTCAACGGTTGAAGTGCTATTGCCGCATAAAAAATCGGAATAGTCGGAGCACATAATCCAGTCCAAGACAAGTTTCCAAATTCCTTTTTTACCTTGCACTAGAAATCATAGCGAATTGTCATGAATGAAATCTCCTCGCCAAGACGGCCGAAACAAGGTCCGGAGGCAACGACGGTTTTGGCTAGCAACGGCAACGACGACGGCTGATTTGGGGATGGGAAAGTGAGCCGGTGTGGGGAGAGGAGAGCTATGTAATCAAGGGGTTAATGAATGTGTCTCATTGCCATATTTATAGGTAGATGGATAGAGTTTTGAGTTTGACAAAATGGTGAACATTCGGTTCGACTCAAATAGTGAACATTCGGTTCAAGTCAAACCGTGAACATTCGGTTCAAGTAAAAAAGTGAACATTCGTTTCGACTCCCTCGATTATGGTCTCATCATAATTCTGATCGATGATCAGATATCACCGATGTACTCAGTTTACAAAACATATCATTATGATGCAAAATTAAGTTTTCGGACCACTAAATCTGTATATGGAAGGTTTACTCCCACTACTTATTTTGGAAGTCATACTCCCAATCTTCCTCATACTATACTCAACAGTCTGAGTACCATTTCCGTACAGAAATTGAGAAACTAGTACTTGTGTGACCCTCAATGGTTCAAGGATACAGCTATCGGGGTGCTCATAACTCCCTGTGACTCCGAAAACACATTCTTGGACTTACCCATCAAACCATGGTAAAGCATATAGCAACATCGTCCCATGATCCACTAGGTATCACTGATAGTGCCTGCAAGAACCAGTCGGTCATGGTTAGCATACAGTACGATCCTTTCAGCTCAAATATCCCGACCGAATCAACAACCAATGATAAATCAAGAGTCGTTAGAGATTCGATAGCCATGCATATATTTTGGAGATCAAATAGTGATATCACATGTGCTACTAGATAAACCCTTTTACCTAAAGCAAATTTGTATAACCAAGACCTCGGACTTGATCCATCGACAAATGATAATCACTTGGAAAGTTCGAACGAGAGTATTTCGATAGATCGCTAGGTCACTATCCATCTGCATGCTCAAAACATCTCTATGTTCCCTACCAATGAAACGTGGTACTTTGCATCACAGATGCTAGTCTCAAGCTCGGGCAGCCCTTATCCTCTTTTGGATGATCCAATCGACTAGGAACTCATTTTGAACACACAATGACTATTAGATGTGTTTCATTATAGCCATCAAATCCACTATCTAACATAACTGTCATGTAAATGTAAATTATATGAATAAAGATCGTTTTTATAGTAGAGTCAACAAAACCCACTACCAACAGTTGGCCAGCTGGACACCTACTCTAACAATTCCCTCGTATGAAACTATATATGAATAAAAGAAGTATTAAGTCAAGAAGAAACTAATGGAGAGACGGGATCAGAATCTGACTAAAATAGAATTGTTTATACATGAAATACACGAGGACTTGCTAGGTTTCTTTAGCCATAAAACAATATCTCATAATATGGTCAAGAGGATCATGAGAGAAAATCCCAACCTACAGATATGTTAGGGATTCTCCACAGGACATCTAGAAATGGTCTTTACAAATATTCACCTAAAAAACAAGAAGCTTCATTTAATCAATACATTTTCTAGAAGAGAAATTACAATCCTAATGGAATTTACAGGAAATCCAATAGATATGTAACTAATTTATTTTGAACACATAAAAGATGGATGACAAAATCCATTCAGAAGTAGCACATAACATGTCTTGGATTCATATTGGGCGATTCCAGAACCTTATAAAAGATGCTTTGAAAGAAGGAATCGGTTCATCTATTGATATTTCTATATGAAATAAACAATGGGTAATCTGTAGCATTCAATACTGATTATTACTCATGGAACCTATGTGAAGGGAAAATAGTAGGAGTAATTTATTCAAGCCTATAAAAATTTGCGGATCGAGATTTTAGTCTAGATTTTACGCTGTATCAAAACTTAAAAAAGGCTTATGAAAGGAGATAATATGTTATATTCTGTTAATTATCAAGTTTGATATGTTATTTCTAATTCACATCATCAGAACTGTTAATTAGAAATGATGATGGATCTGTTTACACAGATCCAGTTCTGAGTTTTGAATTACACAAAACCTGTTATTGTGTTTCTAATGTCTCTACGTAGTGTGCAGATGATAAGAGGAGAAATCTGATAACAGTTGGAACGGTACAAAGTAGTTGAGGATGCTGATGAAGAAAAGAAGTTTATCAGCTTTGCTTACGTGGACAGCAATCCTTACGTGGAGTCCTGCGTGGACAGCTTCGCTTACGTGGAGTTCAATCAGTTGCTGAATTGTTGAAAGAGCAGGTTACTGTTGAAGTTGCTGTCAACAGATACCGTGCGAAGAGTCACTGTTGACGAGGTTGTTAAGAAGTAAAGAAGATCTGGTTTCAGCAAAGATGACGTCAGCATTTCTATTGGAGAAAGTTGTGATCAGCAAAGATGACGTCAGCATTTCTATTGGAGGAATCTGGGATCAATAAAGATTACGTCAGCAATATCAGCAAACAACAAGCTGTGTTCAGCAACGATGACGTCAGTAGGAAGCTACAGTACATTCAGCAGGAAGCTACAGTGATCAGTAGTTGAAGCAATCAGCTGTTGCAATAAGAAGTAAATCAGTAACCGTGACGTTATCATATCTGTTGATGCAGAATACAAAGAAGAGAGGTTGCTGATGAAGATCGAACAGTAATGATGACATCAGCAGTGACAATCAGCAGTTGAGCAAAAGCAATTTCAGCAGTTGACAGGAAGCGCAAGAGATGGATCAGCGATGATGACGTCAGCAGTGATGCCATCACAATCAGCAGTGAGCTACAGTAGAACCCGTCGATGGTACCTGAAGTTAGCGATAGCAAAACGATGTCGTTTGGATAAATGGATACGACAGCATTTTGCCTTCGCGCTAAGATTCAGTCGATGGTTTTGCGATGATAAAACCAGCAGGTACTTCTTCTAAGAGAAACCAGCAGATAGCTAAAGTGATCATCACCAGCTGAGGTACCAGTCGCAAGACTACAGTGATCCAGACGCAACGATGAATTCAGCAGTAGCGCAAAGACAGAAGAAATCAGCTGTTGCGATTAAGATGTCAGCAGAAGATTAATCCAGTCGCAAGCTACAGTGTTGAACAAATTATTGGAGCACATTCAGCTGTGGGAATGCAATCAACGCTCAAGATGGATAGAATCAATGGCTGAGATTGAGTCGTGCAAAATGCCTTAAATCAAGGGAACAAGATTTGTACTATTTTGAAAAATAGTACAATATACAGAGGATGGTTGCACACATTTGGAAAGAAGTCAAATTGGACCTTGACAAGCGCAGAAGGGATTTGAATATACTGTCTAACGGCCATATTTGGAGAGAAGCTTTATATACGAAGATTTTGAAGTAAGACAAGTGCTCAATCCATAGGACAAGCTAGTGAGGAACAGAGGAGAAAACTGGAGACGAAGCAGTAGACTGTCTAACGGCCATATTTGGAGAGAAGCTTTATATACGAAGATTTTGAAGAAGACAAGTGCTCAATCCATAAGGAACAAAGCTTAGTGAGGAAACAGAGGGAAGAAAACTGGAGACGAAGCAGTAGACCGCCATTAGATAGGAGAGCATAACGAGTGTCTACTGCTGAGTCTCAATCAGCTTTTGTAGAGCATTTCCCTAGTGTGTGAGATTTATTCATTCGAGAGTTGTGCTTACACTGTAAATCTCACACACACAGAGATTCATTCACATTCATTGTATAGTGAATGAATCTCAAATCCAATACAAATCAGATCCCGTCCAAGCACGACGACGTTAAACTCTGTGTTTGTAGCCTTTCTCACATAGGCGTTAAACAAGTGATTGAGTGAACAACCGAGGGCTTGTAGAGTCTAGGAGTTCTCGTAGCTGCTGGTTGCGGGATCAGGTCTGTACACGATGTATAGATCAAATCTTCTAGTGGAACTTTACGAGGAGGAAGAAGGGGAGACGTAGGACATTGAAGTCCGAAGTTCCATAAACAAATCGATTGTGAAGATATTGTATTCTGTTATTCATTCAGCACTTGCATTTAATTTAGCACGCATAACAGAAATCACACTTGCACATAGCAAACGGATTTCAAATGCTGGTTTTACAGAAATCTGTTTGCGCAAAGTTGTTTTAAAATATTAGGATTCAGTTATGGTGTTTTCCGCATGATTTTAATTCATACCAGATCTGTCTCCGGTGCTCTGTTTTCTAAATGTTCAAGAACCAGAGGTATTGCACCTCCGTTAGCAGCGCAAAATTTCAAATGTGTTTAACAGTAGCGCTTGCTAACTCTTAGTTCCTGATTTTAGGACCTAACAAATGATTTTATTGAAATCCAGAGAAGCAGCTCAAGCCATTTACATAGAAAGAATTGAGTTTCCTTACATACAGGAAATAAATATCAAGATTCATACAAATCATATAAAAGAATCAATTTCTTATAGTAGAACAAAATAAGTTTTCTTATCAAGGGGATAGACTTACGAGTTACTAATGGTGAAAGAACCCAGTCCGAGAAATTTAAATGGCAACAAGAAGCTTTTCCATCTAGGAAGCCTAGATACTCGAAAGGATAGAAAGAAGTTGAAATATGTTGGATATCTCTGTTTTGGTGACAACAAAGTAACAAACATTTTATACCAGGTGAAGATAGCTCATCTAGAGCAAAGAAGACTTTCCGGAGAAATGAAAGAAAGTAGAAAGTTTATGGGGAAAAAGAAGAGAGTAAGTTTTTCCGGAGAAAAAAGGAAATAATAAAATTTCCGGAAAAAAAAAAGATAAAGCGGAATTTTTTTGGATAAAGGAACTTCTAGAAAGAGAAGGATTTTTGGATTATAACTGTTGTTTCATATTTTCAAATTTAGGAGAAGACTTATTTGAAGAGACAAAGAAGTGAACAACAATACAAGACAAGAGACGATGAACCACATAAACACGGTGTGAATAACAATCGTTCAAATCAATCTAAAAATCTTATTTGCATCCTCACAAAAGTTCCATCTGATCAAGAAGGATCAAATGAGGCACTATTTTTAATGAATTATAACTTCTTTCAAGTGAGACTACAAATAGTGAAGGAGAATAAACCTACCAAAAGCGGAGAGCTACCATGTTTAGGTTTGCGAGTTCGAAATTTTGAATTTATATTATATTAACGAGCTATAAAACTCGTAAGATCGGTGATATATATCTTGGTGTGATAAAAATTCATTTCTTTTGTTGCATTGGTCTTTTATAACCATCATAGCTTGCAATTTTTGTCTTCACACAAACACAAATTATGTAATGGTATATGGTTATTAATATCGAAGTGTAGATTTTTTGTTCTCTCTACTATAGATAAAAGATTATATTCTTGTAGCTATTCGGAATACAACTGAATATTAAAATATACATATTGCTCATTATAAAAAGGAAAACGTTATTTCAAATTAAATATACAATTTATATATATGTTGAATTATCCCAAAAATGAAGTCATGTAACTATGGTGACAATTGAAAAGATTTTAAGATTCCAGTTCACATCCTCTTTAACATTATCTTAATCCAAGATTCTTCCTTTCGTAATAATCGTCAAACATTTATCGTTTTTCCCATCAGATGCATTGTAATAATCTGTAAAACTAAAAAACAAAACATAAGTAGGCTAAAAGAAGTTTTCCGGTCGGAATATTTGAACTGGTTAATTAAAAGACCATGTCAATTTTCTGTAATTATCGAACTACAAATCATGCCTCCAGCCCCAACGTCGTCTCCCAACCTCGATCCTGCGCAGTGGGATCCTCAAGTAATAGGTTTAGTAGGCCTGATTTGCAGCCTATTCATTTTGTTAAGTTATTACAAGATGTTATACAGAAACGCCCGCACATTTCGTGTGCTAGCTCTGACTCGAAGCTCGACCCAAAGGAGGCGTATAAACGAGCAGCTTGAAGAGTTCACTTCGCAGTTTCAGAGCCGAGGGCTCGACTCCTGCATCATGCATTCACTTCCCATTACACAGATCAAGAAAACCAAAGACAAAACAAATATAACAGAAGGCGAATGTGCTGTCTGTTTAGGTGAATTCGACGAAGATGAATGGGTGAAACATCTGCCGAGTTGCTCTCATTTCTTCCACGTTTCTTGTATAGACACATGGTTTCAAACTCATTCGAGCTGCCCTCTATGTAGATCGTCTGTGTTGAGTTATAGTTCGCCGGGAGGCTACCCCATCTCGATTCTTGAACGTGAGGATTTTCATCGAGAAAGATTGGAGCACTACCAAGTTATCAGGTCTCAAATACTACTAAATACTTCACACAGAACAGATGAAGAGAGTGGTGGTTAAATACCCTTCCAACTTGTCACATTTTTCTATTACACTCCTTTGGTACATCAAATAAGGGATTAACTGACTGACAAAAACATATGAATATGCATGACAGCGCATTCGAGTGGAGGAGCTCAGAGGTATTAACTTCGAACAAAGAACTTACGTATAACACTTAGGACATATAGTTGTTAAAGGCACAAGGGACACTAAGCCCCGAGTCTAGTGCGGCGAGGCGCGCTTAGGGTTGGTTCGGTACGGTATACCGAATTTTTCAACTCATATCGTATACCGTACCGAAAAATTCGATATTGAAAAAAATGATACCGATACCATACCGTTTTTTCGGTATACCGAAAAATGTGGTATTAGAAAAATGATACCGATACCGTACCGATTTACCGAAAACCGGTACGATATTGATAAAATACCGATTTTACCGAAATTATGTATCGGTATTTCGGTATATACCGGAAACTATATGTATGCCGAAAAATATATGTATACCGAAATATATATTAATATATATTTATCGGTATTTCGGTATACCGAAAATACCGAAATTTTTTAAATTTAATACCGATACCGTTACCGAAATTGTCGGTACGATATCATACCATACCGAAAATTTCGGTATACCGAAGTTTGCGGTATTTTCGGTAAAATTCGGTTCGATAAGCACGGTATACCGATATTTTCGGTATTTTTCCTACCCCTAGGCGCGCTAGCTTTATCGAAACGAGAATTACTTTTAATTTTTTGGAATCTTTACTGTTAGTATATATGACAAAACATGGTCATTGAATAATTAAACTAGACACATATAAATTATTATTAATTACTATTCTTATTTTATGTTTACTTTTTAATTTTTTATGCATCAAATGAATATTTCATTATTGGCAGATTTTGTGTTCCTTTTACTTTTCTGATCTAGATTATTATGTTTTCAATTTTAGTATATTTTGTGTAGTTAAGGAAACTCCTGATGGCCAGCATATATGTGATGCCCATTCACTCTAATAATATATAAGTATCAAGCAATAACAAATATAGTCACAAAATTGCAGCGGAAATGTTCAAAAGAAAATAAAAGGTAGACTCTGGCCTGGATAAATTTTATGACCTACCCATAAATATCCGAAAACTCAAACAGGAGTATTTATATAAAAAAATTACTAAAACGAAATTCAATAAACCAAACCGCTCATGAAACAGGTGCCAACTCGATACAATGATAACAAACCAACATCAATACTCTATAACCAAGTACAAACACATGGGACATCTCCCTTATAAATACTTTGACTACTACTCTGACACTAATACATAGAATTCACAAGATAAGATATAACCGATAGACTAACTATGCTATCCAACTTCACTCACGAGCTCCACTAGCGGTCTCTCCGCCTGGTGCTACAAAATTATTTGGTGATATACCATGGTGCCAAAAAGCAGTCATAGTAGCCTCCAAGAAAAGCTGAGATTACGAATGATAAGAAAATGTTATATAACAACAATAATAAAAATAAAATATTCATAAATAATACATAGAATTCATAAGATAAGACATAACTGAGAGACTAACGATGCTATCCAACTTCACTCACGAGCTCAACTAGCGGTCTCTCCACCCGGTGCTGCAAAATTATTTTGGTGATATACCATGGTGCCACAAAGCAGTCATAGTAGCCTCCAAGAAAAGCTGAGATTACGAATGGTAAGAAACAGTTATATAACAACAATAATAAAATAAATATTCATAATACATAGAATTCATAAGAAAGACATAACTGAGAGACTAACGATGCTATCCAACTTCACTCACGAGCTCCACTAGCGGTCTCTCCGCCTGGTGCTACAAAATTATTTGGTGATATACCATGGTGCCAAAAAGCAGCCTTAGTAGCCTCCTAGAAAAGCTGAGTTTATGAATGGTAAGAAACAGTTAAATAACAACAGTAAAAATAAAATATTTATAAATATATTTATGAAATGAAATACGAAATGCATGAACGGAACTCAGTAAGTACTGGATAAACATGAGCCAACAAATGGTACAATAAAATTGGAACAATACACGAGCAACAACACATTGGGGGAGCTACATTGTCATGCAACTAATCTTCCCAACCAAGTATGTAAGGTATGTTGTGTTGGTTTCGATCTCACTCCCACGACACGGCCTCCAAAGAGTTAGTTTTAAATCGTAAATATGAGTGACATTATATAGAAACACATATTATATGGAGATTCAAAGAGCATATCAAACAAAAAAAGTATCTAGGAAACGATAATCATATTTAGTGTTAGTTTGGAAAGCAATTTACTGATTTTAAACAGTAATGTGTGCACAAATCAACTGTAAACAATTAACAAGAAATGTTGGGGCTCAATATGCAATGTCATAATATCATGCCCGATTTTTAAATTTCATTTAATATGACAAAAAAATCCAACAAGTAAGAAACAAGGCATTTAAAATCACAAAATCGTCAAAGAATGCACAAAAGACATAAAAATATCTAAAAGCTCAATTTCACACCATCTAAAAGCTCAATTTCAACCTCCTCGGCCTAAAAATAATAATACCAACAGTGAGAACATCAGAAACCAACACCAAGATGTCAAATATTCTAAATTCCTGAAATCGATGCTGAAACGTGGCAGTTTGCAAAGAAAAGTCATAACTTGTTTTATACTATTTTAAATCCATCACCGAGCTGTAATTGAAAGATAACTTAAAGAACAACAATTCATCTTCACAAAACTTTGTCAAATAAGTTATACACATAGGTGCAAAACAATCTGCAAGTTACTACTATCTGAGTGTAATACAAATTTCAGCACAAGTGATATTTCTAATTAACTTATACATTACACAACAAAATGAAGCAATTTTGGTTTCTTTTCAAGGCAGGACGAAGACCTAAAACTTCTATTTGACCCCAACTCAAGATTCTCAGTCCAGTATACTCACAAATCAACAAACATAATGGGCCAGTTAGATATATAACCTCCATCAATATATTTTTTTATACAACCTTGTATGATTATTTTGTTGAAAAATAACTCTCATTTATTATAAAAATTCGTTTTTCTGACATTGTCACCCTTTCATCACATTATTCTCCTCCCTATTAAGGCTCAGCCTTAAACCATGGGACACGTATTCATGGTTTCTAAAAACTCATCTAATTTACGATATACATTCGAATGAGGTCTTCTAAAGAATTAATGATAGGATCGAAAACAGATCGCGCGCTATAGTATGTTACAGATTGCGATAGGATCGAAAACAGATCGCGCGTTACAGTACGTTACAGATGGCGTGCGATCTGAACTTTAAGGATTTTGATTGTACGAAATCCCAAGTGTGTGAGACGTAATATTAGAGAAAGTGAGCTTACACTGTAAATCTCACACACACACATTCACTCATATATATTGAGAGTTGAGCGACACATATTAGAGTGAATGTGTAAAACAAATCAATGTAGTCTTTGAACAGAGACGTCTCAGAAATGGAGTTCATACATCCTGCGATCTGTTATGTAGACGAGTCTAGGAGTTCAGCTTGGGCAATGGGTAAGTCCCAGCTGAGTGGGTTTGTACAATTCATGTATAAAACTGGAAGGCTCTACGAGAAAACTATTGATTTATACATGAGTTGTACAAATCCACTCAGTTGGGACTTACCCACTGGCCAAGCTGAACTCTTAGACTCTTCTTCACAACAGCTCGCAGGCTGTGTGAACTCCATTTCTGAGAGCATGTTTAACGTCTATGTTCAAAGACTACATGGATTTTGTTTTCACATTCACTTTAATCTATTTCGCTCATCTCGCAATATATGTGAGTGAATATGTATGTGTGATATTTACGGTGTAAGCTCACTCTCTCTCTAGTATTACATCTCACACACTTGGGAAGGTTCTCTCTGAGATGTCGTCTTCTTCACCAAGACTGTAATGAGTCGAACACTTCTTTTTAAGTTCTCTCTCTGAAATTATGTTCTTATCTCTTTCCTTTAATTTCTTCTCTTCCTCGCTATATAATCATTAGTTCAGCTCGTGTATATATATTGTTTCTGGTCTTATGTTACCATTGGCACAATCTCTTAGTCGTTAAAAAGCTTCTGTAAGTTTCTGACATTGTGTCCTTCTTGTCCTTTCATCGTACATGGGTAGGTGAGGCCATTTAATGATCTTTGTACTTTCTCTGAACTTGATGTTGGCATGTCGAAGCAAATCAGTTTGAACTGTTTTATTTCAGTCTTCGCATAAGTTCGTGTTCAAACTGCTTTGCTCGTCTAAGCGATTTGCTCTGAGCTGAAGGCCTCTGATCTTCTCTTCAACTTAATCTTGCTTCTTCTTCTTCTTCTTCTCAGCTGATCACCTCTCAGCTGATCTTCTTTCAGATGATCGTCTCTCAGCTGTTCTTGCTCTAAGCTTCTTCGTTCTGGTCTGTTCCGCTCCATCTTGGATATGTTCTCTGTTCCAGCTTCTATCTCCTGAGCTTATCTTGTTCTTTTCTGAGCTGATCTGATCTGTGCTCGTGAGCTGATATGATCTTCTAAGTTGTTCTTGTATCTCTGAACTGCTCTTGTGTGAGGACTGTGATTAACCAAGATAATTAGTAGCTTAATCAGGTTTAGAATAAGGGTTAATCAGCTGAGGTTATTCAGCTTAGAGAGCTATTACATTTCACTTTAAGCTATTGGTGCAAGCTGTTTTGGGTTTTAGATTGGATGAGCACTAGCGCGAGCTGTTGAGTGGTCGTGCTGCTCTTGGGTGTTGGAACGGATTAGGAGCAAGCTGCTACGAAAAGACTGTGCTGAGTCCATGTGCTGGTTAGCAGCTTAGGAGTACTTCGTAGTATGAAACAATAGGTGTTAGCTGTTCTGGGATTGCAAACTATTACAGATTGGTGCGTTGTGACCTGAGAGCATATCGAACAACTTTGGAGTGTTGTAAGCTGTTAGCAGTGACCTGTTCTGTACAGTGATGGCATGTGTGCTATGTTCTGCCGTGAGCTTTGTGAGGCAGTTGGTAAGAGCTGAGCAGGTACGAATTTGGAGCTTGTATTTACTGCTTTGAGCTAAGCATGTGAACGCATTGTGTAGTGTAATGTGGACTGGTTGTGTGTGTGTTGTTCTGCTATAATCTCCTGTGCGAGAGTAGAACTCTGCTAGGCCTGTTGTCATGGTATGAGCAGTTTACCTGTTGAGTTCTAGTGGCCAGTACGCGTGTGCTGGGTAGCTGTGCTGTAGGGCTCGTGTTGCTTATGTTGTCATGCTTAGGGCTGTGAGCTGAGTGCTAAGCCTTGTGTTGCATGATATTTCCTGAGCTATATTGCGTTATACATGCGTGTGTATATGGAGCTGTCATGCTTATGTTGTATGGCCGTATGCTACACTTTTTTGGTCTTCGCCTGCTCGTATATCAGGTTGTTCAGCCCCCTCTTTTTAAACGCATGTTGTTTCGTAATTTGGGCTCCTCCTTTGTATCCGTATGCTGTTTTGTGAGTTTTTCTCGTATCTGTGTTGGCCGTTGGTTGTTAATCTGCGAATAACAGGTAGCTTGCTGTTGAGAAGGTCTGAGATGGAGTGGGTAGCTCCCACACTCTCGGTTGTGCAGCTACGAGACGGAGTGGGTAGCTCCCACACTCTCGGTTGTGCTGGTATGGGACGGAGTGGGTAGCTCCCACACTCTCATGAGATTGGGCACCAGTGGGTTGAACGATTCTAGCTTGTTGCCTGGTACCGTGTGTGATCGAGCGGCTGGGTAACTCCCATTCTCTCATAGTTCGGTGACTAAGCCTTGTGTTGCATGATATTACCTGAGCTATACTGTGTTATACATGCGTGCGTATATGGAGCTGTCATGCTTATGTTGTATGGCCATATGCTACACTTTGTTGGTCTTCGCCTGCTCGTATATCAGGTTGTTGAGCCCCCTCTTTGTAACCGCATGTTGTTTCGTACTTTGGGCTCCTCCTTTGTATCCGTATGCTGTTTTGTGAGTTGAGCTCGTATCTGTGTGGCCGTGGGTTGTTAATCTGCGAATAACAGGTAGCTTGCTGTTGAGAAGGTCTGAGACGGAGTGGGTAGCTCCCACACTCTCGGTTGTGCTGCTATGAGACTGAGTGAGTAGCTCCCACACTCTCGGTTGTGCTGCTTTGGGACGGAGTGGATAGCTCCCACACTCTCATGATCTTGGGCACCAACGGATTGAACGGTTCTAGCTTGTTGCCTGGTACCGTGTGTGATCGAGCGGCCGGGACTCCCATTCTCTCACAGTTCGGTGACCACTTCTGTTCTGATAGCTAGCTGTATGCTGTTTCTGTAAGCTTGGTACCTCCGGCCGTGGAGTAGTTCTGCGAGCCCTGTATCTTTGGCGTCGAATTGTTTCTGAGAGCTACGTTCCTCCAGCTGTTTGTTCGGTTCAGTGTATGTCGTTTCCCAGCTGTTGAGTGAATCCTTGAGCCCCGATGCCTTCCATGGCATCCTTCATGCATTTGCACGACATTCTTGTTGCATGCGTTATTGACTATTGTTGTTATTGCTCTTCGTATTGAGGTTAACCTCGTTTGTTTTCCCGTGGGGCTTTCGATTTGTGATTGATTGTATATATATTGGATGATTGAGATTTTTATGAAATCAGATTTTGATGCAAACCTTATATTTTGAGTATGCTTGTACTTTAAATGATAGCACCTCAGTCAGGCTAAAAAGAAAAAAAAATTTAGCCGCTTTTAAGCTTCCGTGTTTTTTGCGTGTTTTAGCTGTGTTTAGAACACCAGGCCTGAAATTTTGGTATCAGAGATTAAACTGGGATAAGCTCGTTTCTTTTCTATCACACTCGAGTTTAGGAACAGTGTTTATCCTCCTGCGTGTGCTTGACTACTTGCTTTCCTGCTTTGTGTGTGCTTACATGCATGTGCCTCCTAGTTGCCGCCTAGTAGAGGTAGAGATAGAGCTGTTAGGCAGGTTGTAGATGAACCCAGAGTTTCGATTAATGCGGAGGATGTTTCTCGGCCGAGACTTCTTTTGAGACGTTGTGCGAGACGGTCCGAGGCAGAAGTGGGGCATTTCACACAATGAGTGGATGTTTTGGAGCTGGTTCTAGCTAGGTGCCACCGGATGAATCCCTAAATTCTCAGTGGTGCTGATATTGTTCAGCTTCCAAGGGATGGCTTGAGCACGTGGTGGGTTTATTTGACCGTGTGCAGTTTGATGATAAGAGAAGGTTGAGTTGGCTGCTGAGCCCTTAGTACTGCGCGTGACCTCTAAGGTCTTTGTCCTGCCAGCAGAGTTGCAGTATCTTGAACTCGATTGACTACTTCTGTTTGTACTTCCAACTGTGGAGTTGTTTTGCGAGCCACATGTCTCTAGCTGTTGAGTTGTGCCTATGAACTTTGGATCTCTGGCTTTTGAGTTGTTTCGGCTTCGCATCTCCAGCTGTTGAGTGTTCCTTTTATTGTATCTCCGGCTGGTGAGTCGTTCTATGAGTTTCATACCTCCAGCTGTCTCTAGAGTCCCATTGATCATTTCCACTTCTGGGTTGGCTTTACCCTCGTGACATATGGATTGTAGTAGCGTAATCCGCACCTTGTCCTACTTCTTTGAGAAGTTTGAGTGGTGTGTGGCTACAGAACGGGTGACGCCTATTTTGCGTCACGTTAATGGAGACCTCGCTAGATAAGATATCATGTTCATGTTGCGGTGTTGGCTGCCATCGTGTCTGCTCTGTAGTTTCGGCGCCAATCTTTTAAGGTGGAGAGAGAGATTGGTGATCTTCACCGACCCCAAGATTTTGAAGTGTGCCTTCACTCAGCCTGACTTGTTTGTGAGACAGTGTCCTTGGATAGAGTTGATCAAGGATTTTGGACGCGAATTCAGCGATAGCTTGAGCTAGAGAAGTTTGCTGCTGATGCTTCGTTGGGAAAGCCCAGCCAACGGTGCTGGTATCATTGAGTATCCGAAGTGTTCGAGCATTTGGGAACATCAAGATAGTGTTTGCAGCCTGGTGTTAATTTTCATTTCGGGGTTGAGCACCACTTGGTACGGATGCTAGAGGAGTGTAGAGGACAGCGTTCTGACCGGTCGCAGCAGGATTCTTTTGGTGATTCTTCGTGTGATCTGCATCTTCCTTCTTAACCTCAGCACTCGAGACCTCAATGGGCTCAGTTGAGAGCGATTACTGGAGAGAGCATGCTGACGAATTGCCGAAGGAGTAACCGCACGTATTTTGTTGGGATCGATTTATAGGGATTGTTCGTGAGCTCTACCACAGTTCACGTTGGCTCTCACATAGCCTTGACATTAACCTCGTAAGTCAAGTGCATTTAAAAGTATAAGAGTCAAAAGACCAGCACCCAACTTAAACCGGACCGCACTATAGTGGAACCAGCTCAGCGCTAAACCAGCGCAGTGCAAGAGTTGGGTTCCAGCTGGTCGTTCCCACCAGCTCGATAAAAGATCAAGCGATCTGGTTATTTATGGCTTGAGCTGCAGTAGCTCAATGTTCTTGAATACTTGTGCACCGAGATATAGATTGATTAATGAAGTTAAATCATACGAAAATAACTCAAACTGCACTCTTAACTTCGAAGGCCTTTTTAACAGTTTTCAACAAACATGCTATGCGTATGAATAAATGCAGAAAGCAGTAAAGTAATACGTTGATTTGTTTATGGAAGTTCGGAGCTCAATCTCCTACATATCCCCTTCTTCCTCAATGGGAAGGTCCACTAGAAGACTTTGATTACAACGACCCTCGCTGCAAACCACTCCTACGACCCGCAGCCACAAGAACTCCTAGCCACACCACTACACACCAGCTCGCAAGCTGTGTGACTACTCACTTCTTTACTGTCTCAGTGAGAAATACGACATTTCTTTACTGTCTCAGTGCGAAAGACTACACACACTTGTTTAACGTCTCAGTGCGAAAGACAAAACACACTTGGTAACGTCTCAGTGCGAAAGACAACTATACTTGTTTAACGTCTCTGTCCAAAGACTACAATGTAAAGTTTCAAATTGATTCACTCAACTCAACAACATAGCTCTCAACTCTCATATATGAATGAATCTGTGTGTGAGAAATATACAATGTGCGCTCACTCTCAAATGTATTCTCACACACTGGAAGTGCTCCTAGTCTGAGCTGGTTTCACCAATGTCTTCCCAGAGCTTGTGTTGTGCTTTCTGCTGTTTTTCCTACAACACTTTCGCTCTTTTATTTTGCGCTCTTCGTCTGTTGTATGCGCCTAAATCTCTCTATCTTTTCCGCTCATCGTCTTCTTCATATAAATAGCCCTGTGCAGATTTTGCCCGTTGGACACATCTTTCCAACCTTTGATAATTCTTCTGAAAAGGTTCTGGCATGGTTGTACTTTGTGTCCTTTGCATTTAATTCTTCTGCATGCTATTTGACTTTTAGCACGTGAGCATTGTACTTTGAGAAGACATCTCAGCAAATCGATTTGAATACTGAAAAGTAGTCTGCGTAATGTCTTGTATTCAAATCGCTTCTTGTTGTTTTGTCTAATTTCTGCTCTTGAACTTAGACGAATTCTGCTTTGTTGGCTGAGCTGGTTTGACCTTAACCATCTTGGATCACCAGCTCATAGATTTGATGGCATCTGATACTGTTCTATCTGAGCTGGTTTCTATTTCGAGCTGCTCTCTTCTTATCTGCTCTAAGGCACCTTGTTCATCATACTCAGCAGGTTTTCTTCCAAGCTGGTTGCTTCTTATAGGAGTCTTTCTTCATGTATCCGCCTTTACGTCATCACAGGCGTTGACATTGTTCGTGCTCGCTAACTCCTTCATCACCATCTTCCCCATAAGCATCCAGCTTCTGCGATCCTTGATCAGGTTTTCTCTTCCCTGATCCGGTTTACCAGCTCAGTTCTATTTTTCTCGTCAAGATTCATTATGTGCTTGCTTTTTCACTTGGTCCATTCAGACACCTTATCCAAACCATCGGCAAGCACACCTTTCTTTCATTGGTTGAGCTGCAATCCAGCACCAGTGAATATATCCCATCTTCTTTGGGATATAATACCAGTCCCAAGGACTGAGATCCTTATGATGAACTGGTTACAAGTGCGTTCTGTGATCAAACATGCACTTGATCACCGCACTTGTATACGGCTCTGCACTTGAACACCACATTTATATACTGCACTTGATCTGCGCTTTAGCCGTACTTCACTTCAACATTCTGCGCTTCAACTCTGCTCTTCATTCTCTGCGCTTGTCTTCGTGCTGCTCCGACTCCAAGCTGGTGAACCAGCTTGGTGTTCCCTGTACTTCTGGAAGTAAACTGTTGTACCAGCTTGGGCATCCCCTTCCTGTTCCAGCTAGTTATCTTCGACCAGTTCAGCTCAGGCGTCCCCTCACTGTTCCAGTTTGAATATCTTTATGTCTACTCCAGTCTTAGAAAGCTGCGCATGTCATGTAGAACGTTAGTACAATAGAAGCAAATTTTTTGTGAATCAAAACTTAGATTCTGATCTGTAGAAACAGATCCAACAATCTCCCCCTTTTTGATTTACACAAAATCTGGATAAACATATGCACGTATGTTTGTGCTTAAAATTATTTCTCCCCCTTTTTGTGGGTATAAAAAAGGGTTTGAAATCTTGTCTCCCCCTTAATAAAGACTCCCCCTCAACAGATCATGGGGTAATTTTATTTTCGAAATGAAAACATTATGCACGGGAGGACAATTTGTTGAAGTTTTATGTATGCATGAGATTTTGGAAACTCTATGCTACTAAAAAATTCTCATTAATTAGGACCAGAGGAGCAATAGAAGATTCAATTCATAGAATCTCTTCCATTTCTCCCTAAGGCTTAGCTCCCTAGAGACCTTGGCGTCCACAGACCTCGCGCAATCTGTCAGCTCGTCAGAAGAGATGTTGCCGCTCTTTCCTTTCGAGAAATCGCTCTGCAATTCAATAGACACTCCTCCCCATAGGAAACTCTATGACTACTAAAAAATTCTCATTAATTAGGACCAGAGGAGCAATAGAAGATTCAATTCATAGAATCTCTTCCATTTCTCCCTAAGGCTTAGCTCCCTAGAGACCTTGGCGTCCACAGACCTCGCGCAATCTGTCAGCTCGTCAGAAGAGATGTTGCCGCTCTTTCCTTTCGAGAAATCGCTCTGCAATTCAATAGACACTCCTCCCCATATCCATATGCTATGAGTTTTGAAATCTTAAAAAAAAATTGTAGCACAGACAGGCTTTCGAATGGATATCAGAGCGTAGACCATTTTAAAACTGTTTAAAATTATTTTTCAAAGAAAATTCACTATTCAAGAACAACCTGCTCTGATACCACTTGTTGGGATCGATTTACAGGGATTTTTTGTGAGCTCTGCCACAGCTCAAGTTGGCTCTCACACAGCCTTGACATTAACCCCGTAAGTTATGTGCATTTAAAAGTATAAGAGTTGAAAAACCAGCACGCAACTTAAATCGGACCGCACTATAGTTGAAAAAGCTCAGCGCTAAACTAGCGCAGTGCAAGAGCTTGGTTCCAGCTGGTCGTTCCAACCAGCTCGATGAAAGATCCTCAGCGCTAAACTAGCGCAGTGCAAGAGCTTGGTTCCAGCTGGTCGTTCCAACCAGCTCGATGAAAGATCTGTTGGGATCCGGATCACGCCTCCCGGCGGGGCAGCGGAAGAACGAAAACATGTGCCGGGAGACGATCAATACGATAAAAACAATCAACAAACTATGACATTCATAGGGTGTTTTGCAGAATACCTTGCTGGCAACTCGTGCCTGGCTCCGACCGGTTTCGTAAAGAAAACGGCACTTCACGGTAGACTGCGGTAGATAATGCCAATTAGGTCCACGACCGAATACGAGAATCCTTCGTCAGCCTGCACTAAAAGGCCTGACGAGATCTGCGCGGACGGATTCTCCTCGTCGAATTGGCCGGAACAAATTTCCGGCGAAGAGGGCGGCGGCGGCGGCGTGGGGCGGCGGCCGGCGGCGGCTATTTGTAAGGAGGGAGGCGGCGGCTACTCAAGTCTAGGGTTAGGGTTTAATGATGTGGTGTAGTATGTAATTATGAAGTTAAGTCTAATTAAATAGACTTGGCTTTAGTCTTGGACCAGCCCAACGGGCCCGGATCCAAAGTATGAACATTACGTTCATCCCTATCGCCGTGACTTCATCGTAACTCCGATCGCCGATCAGGTCGGACCGATCGATTCAGTTTCCAAAACTTAACACTATGATCTGAAAAACCATTTTTCAGAACCCCAGTGCAAAATGACCGTTTTGCCCCTCAACGTCGGGAAATCTCGATTTGACCCGAGTTGACTTTTAGGAAGTCGCACTCCCCAAAATCCTATTCTCATGCTCAACACATTGAGATGAGTATCCGTGCGGGAATCTCGAATCCAGTACTTGTGTGACCCTCAATGGTTCAGGGATACAGCTAGCCGTGGGCCCACAACCATTGTGGCTCCGGAATCACAATTCCGGACCTGC
>KQ990151.1:103219-113280 GCA_001598015.1 Dorcoceras hygrometricum
CAGGGCTGATCAGGGGTTTCCTCCGGAGGCGACTTCTCTATCGTATAGAGAAGCTTCTCCGAAGCCAGTACAAGATTAAGTTAAGGTCCCCGTACAGCTCTTTGAGATGATGAAGTATGTCAGCAGCATACTTCGTCTTCTCAAAACGCCGTTGCATTTCGTTGGACATCGATGCCATCACATAGCATCGAGCTTTAACCTCATCGTCACGCCATTTTTCAAGCGTTATCAGCTCCTCAGGGATGATACAGGCAGGGGCTTCCTCCGGAGGAGACTTCTCTATCGCATAGACAAGCTTCTCCGAAGCCAAAACAAGATTAAGGTTACGAAGCCAGTCTTGATAGTTAAGACCAGTGAACCTGTTGCTATCCAGTATAGCAGCAAGTGGATTTTTCATTGAAACCATTTTATAGCAGTTATACTGAAAAGAAAACAGAGACATGCATTACTCTATATATAAAATAAACGCTAAGACACAAAACATGGTCATTAAGTTTTATGAATTATCCTCCCACTATTTTAACGATTTCACTACCCTCTAATGAAATCGAGAAAACAGGTTTCTTTAGTGGGTACACGGAGCTCAATCAAGCGATCATGGACCCGAATAATATCAGCCATCCATGACCCCCAAAAGGTAGTTTCCGATTGCAGCCGGTGCAACCTTCATGTATTCACCTCACGTCCAGTAAGGGCCCAATAAAATGAAGCCGTTTACTATCACGTGTCAAGATTGACCCATCAATGTCGAGTCGTGAAGGACGGTCCCCTTAATGTCCCCAATAATATGAGCCAATGTTAAAGGGAGTTCCAGCCGACTCACAACGATTTCAATGGCGTGGACAGCTTTCCGGCATACATGACCCCCTCAATAATATGAGCCGGGCCATGTATACGGGTAGCATCGACGTACACCCATTGTTGATGGAAGGTAGGGTTAATTTAAACAATTTTAAATACCCTTTAGTTTATCGAATAAACGTTTTATCTTGATATAAGTTTTAAATCAAATTTAAAACGAGGGATTTTATTTTTGAAAATTTTTGGTCTCATGCATATTTAAATCTAATTTAAAACATGCAGCATGCGGATTAAACTAATTTATATATCAACATATATAAATAAATATTGGGATGATCGATCGCGAGAGCTATGCGGTCCGTGGTTGCCAGTCACGGACCTGGGTCCAATCCTAGGGGTAATGCAATATGCAATGCAATCCTATTACAAAGCTTTCCGGTTTTACAGATCTTCGGTCTTCAATATTTTGATCGTCATCTCCACCGTCTCCGGATGTCCTCCCAGTAAATCTAGTAATTTTACATTTAAATTTACCATGACAAATAAGGGATACATTTATCAAGGGGTGGGAACGGGCCACAAACAGGCCCACTTTAAATGATAATCAAATATTTACAAACCGAAATCATACAAAACCTATCGCATACACCTAACAAATTGGGCATGGCTCTCGATCACCCCAATCATGCAATTAATCTAATTAACATGCATAAATTAAATAATCTAATTATTTATCGCAAAATCATATTTTAATCATAAAATCGCTATTTTATAATAAAATCGTATTTTGTCGACAAAATCAAATTTAATCAACAAAATCATATTTCATTATAAAATCATATTTTATAATTAAAATCACATTTTGCTAATTTTAATTATATCATATTGGGCTTAAAACAATTTGAGGCCCAAAAATCTCAAAATTTCAAAAACGATTAAAACGGGCCCGATATCGCATACCGGCCCGAAAACTTCACGGGCTGCCCGGGACAGGCCTGAACCAGTCACCAATGAACCTCCTGCAAAACTCTCATGGGAAACATTCTCACGCCGCACAAACTCCTCAGAAATAAAAGAATGTGTCCCCCCTGAATCAGGTAGGTGGCGGTAGATCCGTCAAGAACGCCGGCTCTTCTCGGTAGGTGGCGGTAGATCCGTCAATCAGGTCCATGACCAGAATCGATCTCCCTCCAATCAGCCTGCACTAGAAGGCTAAAGGATTTTATCGCGAATGGATTCTCCTCGAAAAACTAGGCTGGAAACAATTTTCCGGCGAAGCGGCGGGCGGCGGCGGCGTGAGGATGATGTAGAGAGGGGCTGCGGCCAAAGCGATTAGGGTTAGGGTTTAGAGTCTTGTATGTTATTATGAGGTCTAATCCATATTTAAATAGATATTAGTAAATCTTAAAAACCATTTTTCAGAACCCCAGTGCAAAATGACCGTTTTTCCCCTCAACATCGGCAAATCACGATTTGACCTCTGTTGACTTTTTAGGAAGTCGCACTCCCACAATCCTCTTCGTATGCTCAACACATTGAGCTGAGAATCCATGTGGGAATCTCGAATCCAGTACTTGTGTGACTCTCAATGGTTCAGAGATACAGCTAGTCGTGGGCCCACAACCATTGTGGCTCCGGAATCACAATTCCGGACTTGTCCAACGAATCATGGTAAGAGCGTCTAGCAACATCGCCCCATGATCCCCTAGGTATCACTAATAGTGCCTGCAAGAACCAGTTGGTCGTGGTTAGCGTACAGTACGGTCCTTTCAATCCATATATCCCGATCAGATCAACGACCATTGGTAAATCGAGAATCGCTATAGATCCGATAGCTATGCATACATCTTGGAGATCAAATAGTGACATCACGAGTGTAACTAGGTAAACACATTTACCTAAAACACTTCTAGTACTCTGGCCAGAGATTTATACACTATTTTCCCGTCAGATAGCATAGGATATCCACGCATTTCTGCGAGCGGTGAATCCTCGACAACGATGCATCGACTCCTACATGCATCTGGGTCTCACCCAATCCCGACACATTATGACCCCAAGTGAGTCGGCAAACGGGTCAAAGTGAGACGCCTATCATGTAGAGTCTCAATGACGTTTCGAGTCGTGAGGACTAATCAGTACAACCAAGACCTCGGACTTATCCACTCGACAAATGGTAACCACTTGGAAAGTCCGAAGGAGGGTAGTTCGATAGATCACCAGGTCACTATCTATCTGCATGCTCAGAACATCACAATGTTCCCTACCAATGAAACATGGTACTTCGCATCGCAGATACTAGTCTCGAACTCGGGCGGTCTTATCCTCATTTTGACGGCCCAATCGACTAGGAACATGTTCAGAATACACAGTGACTATTAGATGTGTTTCATGATAGCCGTCATACCAACTATCACATCTAACATACACTTAGGTGTATTCTAGGTCTTTACTCAACGCAATTGTTAATCATTATACACACAATGAAAGTAAAGAACGCCATATAATAAATGCGAATATCATATATAAAGATTGTCATATACAAGAGTCTATAAACCCACACGCCACAAGTTGGCTAGTTGGGCATCTACTCTAACAAGATCAAGCGATCTGGTTATTTATGTCTTGAGCTGCAGTAGCTCAACGTTCTTGAATACTTGTGCAACGAGATACAGATTGAGTAATGAAGTTACATCATGCGGAAATAACTCAAACTGCACTCTTAACTTCGAAGGCCTTTTTAACAGTTTTAATAGTTTTCAGCAAACATGCTATGCGTATGAATAAATGCAGAAAGCAGTAATGTAATACGCTGATTTGTTTATGGAAGTTCGGAGCTCAATCTCCTACATCTACCATTCTTCCGCAATGGGAAGGATCCACTATAAGACTTTGATTACAACGACGCTCGCTGCAACCCACTCCTACGACCCGCAGCCGTAAGAACTCTTAGCCACACCACTGCACACCAGCCCGCAAGCTGTATGACTCACTCACTTCTTTACTGCCTCAGTGAGAAAAGCGACACTTATTTACTGTCTCAGTGCGAAAGACTACACATACTTGTTTCACGTCTCCTTGTTTAACGTCTCAGTGCAAAAGACAACTAGACTTGTTTAACGTCTCTGTCCAAAGACTACAATGGAAAGTTTCAAATTGATTCAAACTCAACAATATATCTCTCAGCTCTCATATAGGAGTGAATCTGTGTGTGAGAAATATATAATGTGCGCTCACTCTCAAATGTATTCTCACCATTGGGAAGTGCTACTAGTCTGAGCTGGTTTTACCAATGTCTTCCCAGAGCTTGTGTTGTGCTTTCTGCTGTTTTTCCCACAAAAATTCGCTCTTTTATTTTGCGCTCTTCTTCTGTTGTATGCGCCTAATTCTCTCTATCTTTTCTGCTCATCGTCTTCTTCAAATAAATAGCCCTGTGCAGATTTCGCCCATTGGACACATCTTTCCAATCGTTGATAATTCTTCTGAAAAGGTTCTGGCATGTTTGTACTTTGTGTCCTTTGCATTTAATGCTTCTGCAGGCTATTTGACTTTTAGCACGTCAGCATTGTACTTTGAGAAGACATCTCAGCAAATCGATTTGAATACTGAAAAGTAGTCTGCGTAATGTCTTGTATTCAAATAACTTTGCTTTTTGTTTTGTCTAATTTCTGCTCTTGAACTTAGATGGCTTCTGCTTTGTTGGCTGAGCTGGTTTGACCTTAACCAGCTTGGATCACCAGCTCATAGATTTGATGGCATCTGCTATTGTTATATCTGAGTTGGTTTCTATTTCGAGCTTCTCTCATATTATCTGCTCTAAGCCACCTTGTTCATCATACTCAGCAGGTTTCCTTCCAAGCTGGTTGCTTCTTATAGGAGTCTTTATTCATGTCTCCGCCTTCACGTCATCACAGGCGTCGACATTGTTTGCAGCAGGTTTCCTTCCAAGCTGGTTGCTTCTTATAGGAGTCTTTATTCATGTCTCCGCCTTCACGTCATCACAGGCGTCGACATTGTTTGCGCTCGCTAACTCTTTCATCATCATCTTCCCCATAAGCATCCAGCTTCTGGGATGCTTGATCAGGTTTTCTCTTCCCTGATCCGATTTACCAACTCAGTTCTATTTTTCTCGTCAAGATTCATTGTGTGCTTGCTTGTTCACTTGGTCCATTCAGATACCTTATCCAAACCATCGGAAAGCACAACTTTCGTTCACTGGTTGAGCTGCAATCCAGCACCAGTGAATATATCCCCATCTTTTTTGGGATATAATACCCAGTTCAGACTCAGTCTTCCCAAGGACTGAGATCCTTATGATGAACTGGTTACAAGTGTGTTCGGTGATCAAACCTACACTTGATCACCGCACTTGTATACGGCTCTGCACTTGAACACCACACTTATATACTGCACTTGATTTGTGCTTCAATCGTACTGCACTTCAACATTCTGTGCTTCAACTCTGCTCTTCATTCTCTGTGCTTGATCTTCGTGCTGCTCCGACTCCAAGCTGGTGAACCATGCTTGGTGTTCCATGTACTTCTGGAAGTAAATTGTTGTACCAGCTTGGGCGTCCCCTTACTGTTCCAGCTAGATATCTTCGACCAGTCCAGCTCAGGCGTCCCCTCACTGTTCCAGTTTGAATATCTTTACGTCTACTCAAGTCTTAGCAAGCTGCGCATGTCAGGTAGAACGTTAGTACAATGGAAGCAGATTTTGTGTGAATCAAAACTTAGATTCTGATCTGTAGAAACAGATCCAATTTATTTGCTTTGTTTTTGGATTTTCCTGCGTGAGTTGTGTTGACATGAGGACATCGCACATTTGTTTTTAGCTCGGGGTGTTGAGCATGGGTTGATTCGATCCCCACCTTGTTTGTGCGATGTAGTGTCTGTTAGTTCTCCTGCCAATGTGAGTTAGATTGTCCCGTGAGATAGTGCTGACTGGTATGGCTATTTTGAGGAGAAGGTGTAGATGACGTCCCTGAAGTGTAGCAGCCCTCAGTGTTCCTGGATGTAGTGCAGATCGAGAGATTGTTTTTGGTTTTGAGACAAGCTGGACATGGTGAGCTGAGCATCAGCATAGAGTACTTGCTGATTTTTTCCTGTACCAGTTCGAGTTGACTGTGTAGTTGAGTAAGCTAAGTTGTTTTGTAGTCAGCTTAGAGCAGGCTTGACTACAGCTTCATGTGATGAAATTGCTTCGTGTGCGTTGTTGATAGAGTCCCTTAGGAAGTCATGGGGTAATTCTCGAGGGTGGAAGAACTCGCAGATGGTTTCGGAGTCTCAATTGGCGATGATAGCAGCTGACCACCCCAGGCCAATCTGAGCTGATCATCAGTATTTGGAAGGTATGCTGCGAGTTGTAGAGAATATTTTCGCTGGTGATTGACGGAAATTCCTTGCTTTTGGTAGAGTTTTGCACCCTGTTTTAGCTCCCAGAGATGTTCGGGGTGGGGTGATTCCCCTCGAAGTTTTGCAAGGAAATAAGTACAGATTTGATGTACCAACTAGAAGAGTTGAGAGAAATTTGTGGTCTTCACTAGATTTTGGGCAGCAGGTGAAGGAACAAAGAGATCTGGTTCGATCAAGAGTGAAGGCTGAGCGTGATCTTTAGACCAGATTGTGCTTTTTAGGTATGAACTTTTGGAGTCACAAGTTGTGGATCGTGTGCTTCTTGCGTGTTCTCCTTCTTAGATTGTGTTGGACTTGAGGCTGAAAGGTAGGTTAGCTCGTAGATTCATCAGTCTGTTTGAGTGTATTTGAGCAGAGTGGATCTGTGGCATGCTGTTTACGGATACCGGTTGTGTCGATGTTGATTACATGATGAATATCATGTGTTCCAGCCGAGGAAGCACGAGCCAGATCCTCCCTTGGCACTGAGATATTGATGAAGTCAGCTGGTGTAGACCCTACGATGTCGTGATTTTCCAGTGAGATCTCTGGACAGGGAAGAGAAACTAGTGTATCTTAAAGGAAAAATTTCAGTATTGGAGTTATAATGATGCGGCATCCGCCTTCTTCAAGATAACGAATGCAACCCGGGCGGGCGATACATTATTCCTGAGCTGTGGAACTACGAAGAAGGAAGGAGAAGATCTTACTTTTTGGTTATGGTGCAGTGGAGTGGAGCTGAGCGAGAAGGAGCTGCTACTTTATAAACGGAATATGAGGTGAGTGGAGAGTACCTCATCCTCGTTAGATGCTGATTTCTTCCCTGCTTTCTGCTTCCTTCCTGTTTGAGTTCTGTTTCTATCCAGTTCGTAGCTGGTCGTGTGTTTTGATGATCCCTCTTTAGCAGAGTGCGTTGGGTCTACTTCGTTTTGTGTGAATTGCTATGGGCATAACAGAGCAGTAGTGATTATCTTAGGAATCCTTCAGTTTCTTTGTTTAGCTAATATGTGTGAAACAGATCCGGGTTGAATTGTTTCTCTGGACAATATGTTAGTGTTTGTCGTGATCTGTTTTGGGAAGATCAACTCAGGAGTAAACAGCTTTGAGAAGCGCGGTGTAGCGTAAGCTGTTAGGAGCTGAGGCATAAGCCAAGTTCAGTTGGGGATGTTTCTGGATGTCCTGAGCTTAGTTTCAGATCGTAAGTATTGTACCACTTTGTTCGGTGGTCCCATCTTGGACATAAGCTTTTAGCAACTCTTGGTGTAAACCCAAGCTGTTGTGTCTTCAACTAAGGTGGAGAGCAATTTTTAGTTAACATATCGGGCGAGATCTGTTTGTGGTTTCAGCTTTGGCAGAGGTTAGCCATAGTTGACAGCTTTGGCGAGGACTGCTTGATTTCGAAAAAAAAATATTTTAAGGTGGAGAGAATGTGAGGACTGTGATTAACCAAGATAATTAGTAGCTTAATCAGGCTTAGATTAAGGGTTAATCAGGCAAGGTTATTCAGCTCAGAGAGCTATCACATTTCTCTTTAAGCTGTTGGTGCAAGCTGTTTCGAGTTTCAGCTTGGGTGAGCACTAGCGCAAGCTGTTGAGTTGGCCGTCCTGCTCTTGGGTGTTGGGACGGATTAGGAGCAAGCTGCTACGTAAAGACTGTGCTGAGTCCGTGTGCTGGTTAGCAGCTTAGGAGTACTGTGTAGTAGGGAAAATCAGGCGTGAGCTGTTATGGGATTGCAAGCTGTTACAGATTGGTGCACTGTGACCTGAGAGCTTATCGAACAGCTTTGGAGCGTCGTAAGTTGTGGCTACCGTATTTGTTGTGCTCTGTCGGGATGATTGCATCACAACCTCGGGATGATTTTGGCAACCTCGGGATGATTTTGGCAATGTCGTTACAAAGTCCATGGAAATATGATCCCATTTCCATTCAGGAACTGATAGACTCTGTAATAAACCAGCAGGTTTCTTTCTTTCCGCTTTTACCTGCTGACAATTCAAACATTTTGAAACAAATTCAGCCACATCAGTCTTCATTTGTTTCCACCAATATTGTTTCTTCAAATCGTTATACATCTTCTGCCACCAGGGTGAATGCTGAATTTGCTTCGATGAGCTTCATTCAAAATCTGATCTTTCAAAATATGATCCCATTTCCATTCAGGAACTGATAGACTCTGTAATAAACCAGCAGGTTTCTTTCTTTCCGCTTTTACCTGCTGACAATTCAAACATTTTGAAACAAATTCAGCCACATCAGTCTTCATTTGTTTCCACCAATATTGTTTCTTCAAATCGTTATACATCTTCCTGCCACCAGGGTGAATGAGATACTTCAGACTCTTATGATCAGAAAAAATCTCAAATTTCTCGCCATACAAATAATGTCGCCATATCTTCAATGCATATACGATAGCTGCCAATCAAGATCATGAATTGGATATCGAATTTCATGTGGTTTTAACTGTCTTGAGGCGTATGCAATCACATGACCTCGCTGCATCAAAACACACCCCAATCCTTGGTGAGATGCATCACAATACATGACTTCAATGCAAACACGATAGCTGCCAATTCAAGATCATGAATTGGATATCGAATTTCATGCGGTTTTAACTGTCTTGAGGCGTATGCAATCACATGACCTCGCTGCATCAAAACACACCCCAATCCTTGGTGAGATGCATCACAATACATGACAAATCCACCAGTACCCACGGGAATTGTTAAGACTGGTGCAGTAGTTAATTTCTTCTTCAATTCAAGAAAACTATTCTCACATGCCTCTGACCATACAAATGGCGCATTTTTCTGTGTCAACTGAGTTATAGGCTTTGCAATACTCGAGAAATCCTGAATAAATCGGTGATAATACCCTGCAAGACCCATAAAACTTCGAATTTCAGGCACAGATTTTGATCTAGGCCAATTGATTACTGCCTCTATCTTAGTGGGATCAACTAAAATTCCAGCTTCAGAGATAATATGCCCAAGAAATACCACTTTTTGTAGCCAAAACTCACATTTCGACAGTTTAGCATACAATTTCTCATCTCTCAAAGTCTGCAAAACTGTTCGAAGATGACTCGCATGATCTTTCAAATTCTTCGAATAGATTAGAATATCATCAATAAATACAATCACGAAATCATCAAGATATCTTTGGAAGACTCGGTTCATTAAACTCATGAACACTGCTGGTGCATTAGTCAATCCAAAAGGCATAACCACAAACTCATAGTGGCCGTATCTTGTTCGAAAGGCAGTATTCGATATGTCTTCATCTCTTACTCGCAATTGATGATATCCCGATCTCAAATTGATCTTTGAATACACTGTCGAACCTTGCAACTGATCAAATAAATCATCTATTCGTGGCAAAGGATATTTATTCTTTACCGTTGTCTTGTTCAATTGCCGGTAATCGATACATAGCCTCATTGATCCATCTTTCTTTCGTACAAATAGTACTGGAGCACCCCAAGGAGAAACACTTGGTCTAATGTATCCCTTGCTGAGAAGATCCTCCAGCTGGTCTTTTAATTCTTTTAACTCAATTGGTGCCATTCGATATGGTGCTTTTGATATTGGTTGTGTACCTGGCATCAATTCAATGCTGAAGTCTACCTCTCGATATGGAGGTAATCCCGGTATCTCATCAGGAAACACATCAGCAAACTCGCAAACCACTGGTATATCAACCAGATTCGGGCTACTTTTCTTCGTATCTATTGCATAAATCAGAAATCCCTCCGCTCCTTTCTGCAATAGATTATTCATTGTAATAGCAGAGATCAAAGGAATTCTGGCTCGTGATCCCTTACCATAAAATTTCCACTCATCAGCATTTTCTGGTTTGAATCGAACCACC
>KQ990152.1:0-26517 GCA_001598015.1 Dorcoceras hygrometricum
GGATTGAAAGGACCGTACTGTACGCTAACCATGACCGACTGGTTCTTGCAGGCACTATCAGTGATACCTAGGGGATCATGGGGCGATGTTGCTAGACTCTTTACCATGATCCGTTGGGCAAGTCCGGGATTGTGATTCCGGAGCCACAATGGTTGTGGGCCCACGGCTAGCTGTATCCCTGAACCATTGAGGGTCACACAAGTACTAGATTCGAGATTCCCACACGGATACTCAGCTCAATGTGTTGAGCACGATAAGAGGATTTCGGGAAGTGCAACTTCCTAAAAGTCAACAGGGGTCAAACCGGGGTTTCCCGCTTTTGAGGGGCAAAACGGTCATTTTGCACTGGGGTTCTGAAAAATGGTTTTTCAGATCATATTATTCAGTTTCGGAAACTGAGTCGATCCGTCCGATCTGATCGGCGATCGGAGTTACGATGAAGTCTCGGTGGTGGAGATGAACTGAATGTTCATTGTTGGACCCGGGCCCGTTGGGCCGGTCCAAGTCCAACACTTAATCTATTTATATAGAATTAAGAGACTTGATTAAAACACAACAACACTCTAATTAACCCTAACCCTAAGTGCATAGCAGCCCCTCCCTCTCCTCTCTCAAACCGCCGCCGCCGCCGCCTAGCGCTGCCGCCGCCGCCGCCTCGAGTTGTCGGAATTCGTTCCGGCCAATTCGACGAGGAGAATCCGTTCGTGCAGAATTTGTCAGTGCTTCTAGTGCAGGCTGACAAAGGAGTCTCGGTTCTGGTCGTGGACCGGATTGGCGATATCTACCGCAGTCTACCGAGAAGAGCCGACGTTATTGTAACTACGGTTGGAGCCAGGCACAAGTGCCAGCAAGGTAGTGGTTTTGAACCCCCTATGTATGTCGATAACTGTTATTGATTTTTCATATTGATCGTCTCCGGCTGTTTATTCTTTGTTCTTCCGCTGCCTCGCCGGGGGGCGGATCCGGATCCCCAACAAGACGCCTATCATGTAGAGTCTCAATGACGTTTCGAGTCGTGAGGACTAATCAGTACAACCAAGACCTCGGACTTATCCACTCGACAAATGGTAACCACTTGGAAAGTACGAACGAGGGTAGTTCGATAGATCACCAGGTCACTATCTATCCGCATGCTCAGAACATCACAATGTTCCCTACCAATGAAACATGGTACTTCGCATCGCAGATAGTAGTCTCTAGCTCGGGCGGCCTTATCCTCATTTTGACGGCCCAATCGACTAGGAACATGTTCAGAATACACAGTGACTATTAGATGTGTTTCATGATAGCCGTCATACCCACTATCACATCTAACATACACTTTAGTGTATTCTTGGTCTTTACTCAACACAATTGTTAATCATCATACAACACAATGAAAGTAAAGAATGCCATATAAATAAAATGCGAATATCATATATAAAGATTGTTTCATACAAGAGTCTATAAACCCACAAGCCACAAGTTGGCTAGTTGGGCATCTACTCTAACAGGACCCAGGTCCGTGATTGGCAACCACGGACTGCATAGCTCTCGCGATCGATCATCCCAAAGTTTTTATATATTCGATATATGTTGAATCCGTATGAGGTTTTGCTATTTTGGTTGTATATATATTGTTGATATCGTTTATAAAGTGGGTCTGTTTGTGGCCCGTTCCCACCCCTACAAATTTGTATCCCATATGTGTCATGGCAATTTAAATGTAAATTACTAGATTTAGTGGGAGGACATTTGAAGACGGTGGACATGACGATCAAAGATATTGAAGACCGAAGATCTGTAAAATCGGAAGCAATTGTAATAGGATTGCATTGCATATTGCATTTCACCTAGGACTGGACCCAGGTCCGTGATTAGCAACCTCGGACCGCATAGCTCTCGCGATCGATCATCCCAAAGTTTATTTATATATTCGATATATGTTGAATCCGCATGTTTTAAATTATGATTTAAAATAATTGTTGAGACCAAATTTTCAAAATAAAATCCCTCGTTTTAAATACGATTTAAAACTGATATCAAGGTTAAAAGTTTATTCGATAAACTAAGGGAATTTAAATCTGTTTAAATTATCCCTACCTTCCATCAACAATGGGTGTACGTCGATGCTATCCGCATACATGGCCCGGCTCATATTATTGAGGGGGTTATGTATGTCGGAAAGCTGTACACGTCATTGACACTCGTTGTAGTCGGTTGGAACTCCCTTTAACGTTGGCTCATAATATTGGGGACGTTAAGGGGACCGTCCTCCACGACTCAAAATTGATGGGTCATCTTGACACGTAATAGTAATCGGCGTCATATTATTGGGCCCATACTGGACGTGAGGTAAATACATGGAGGTTGCACCGGTTGCAATTGGTTTCTACCTTTTGGGGGTCATGGTTGGCTGATATTATTCGGGACCGTGATCGCTCGATTGGACTCTTGTACCCACTAAGGAAACTTGTTTTCTCAATTTCATTAGAGGGTGGTGAAATTGTTAAAATAGTGGGAGGGTAATTCATAAAACTAATGACCTTGTTTTATGTCTTAGCGTTTTTCACATATAGTTAGTAATGCATGTCTGTTTTTCCTTTTTCAGTATAAACTGCTTATAATATCTTCGATCAAAAACCCACTCGCTGCTATACTGGATAGCAACAAGTTCACTGGTCTGAACTACCAAGACTAGCTTCGAAACCTCAACATTGTGTTGGCTTCGGAGAAACCTCTCTATACGATAGAGAAGAGCCCTCCGAAGGAAGCCCCTGCCGATATCAACCCTGAGGAGCTGACTACGCTTAAACAATGGTGGGACGACGAGCTTAAGACTCGATGCTATGTGATGGCATCGATGTCCAATGAAATGAAACGGCGCTTTGAGAAGACGAAGTATGCTGCTGACATACTCTTTCATCTTAAGGAACTGTATGGGGAGAACTCTAGACATGAGAGGTTCACCACTGTCAAGGAGCTTATGACGAGCCGCATGCACGATGGGACTTCGGTCCGTGAGCATGGGGTTCGTATGATTGGGCTCGTTGAAAAGTTGGCGGGCCTTGATATCACACTTCCACATGAGCTGTCTGTGGATGTGCTTCTCCTCTCACTACTCGCTGCATTCGACCCCTTTGTGGTCAACTTCAACATGAACAAGCTGGCAGCCACCCTCGAAGAGGTGGTTAACATGCTGGTCGTGTTCGAGGGGACCATAAAGAAGGACAAGCCCGTACACCTTATGGGCTCTTCTTCCTCTACGAAGAAGGGGCCCAAACGCAAGGGTAAGAAGCGTTCTTCCCCTGCGAAGGAGGAAAAGCCCACTAAGAAGCCCAAGGAAAAGACTTCCTAGCCAAACAAGACCGAGGATGCTTGCCACCACTGCCACAAGCCTGGGCATTGGAGGAGGAACTGCAAGGAGTACCTCGAGCAGTTGCGAACTGCAAAAGGTATGTTCTATATCTAAATAAATATGTCCCTTAATTCGACTTCTTGGGTACTTGATACCGGATGTGGATCTCATATCTGCAATGATTTGCAGTTGATGACAAGAAGCCGACGTCTTAGAGAGGGTGAGACCCACTTGAGGCTGGGCAATGGAGCAAGAGTTGTTGCAGTAGCTATAGGAGATGTTTATTTATTTCTGTCTTCATATTTTAAGTTGTTATTGAGAAACGTTTTATTTGTTCTCGAGTTAATAAAGAACATTATTTCTGTTTCTATGCTTGATAGTGATGGATATTCTTGTATGTTTGCTAATTCGATTTGCAGTATATACAAGAATGAATGTTTAATTGGAACTGAGGAACGCGAAAACGATTTATACATCTTAAAATTAAAAGAAGTTCCAACTCGCGATGTGGAAACACATACAACAAAAATTAAAGGGAAAGGTGATAACTTGAACCCAGCACAACTTTGGCACGCTAGGTTAGGTCATATTTCCCTAAGTAGGATGAACAAGTTGGTTAGGAGTGACATGTTTGATTTGTCAAACATTAACTCCCTACCGACTTGTGAATCTTGTATCAAGGGAAAGATGATTAAACAACCCTTCAAGGGCAAGCCTGAACGTGCTCAAGGCCTATTGGATTTGATCCATACTGATGTGTGTGGTCCACTTAGCATTGGTACTAAGTACGGTCACACATACTTCATCACCTTTACCGATGATTACTCTAGGTATGGGTACTTGTACTTAATGAAGCACAAGTCTGAATCCTTTGAAAGGTCAAAGAATTCAAGGCTGAAGTAGAAAAACAGTTGGGGAAAAGTATTAAAGCACTGCGATCCGATCGAGGTGGTGAATACTTGAGTGCTAAATTTCAAGACTATCTTAAAGAGAATGGGAGTCTCTGGCAGTGGACCCCTCCGGCCACACCACATCTCAATGGTGTAGCGGAGCGTCGTAATCGAACCTTGATGGACATTGTTCGATCTATGATGAGCTTCACTGAGCTTCCTACCTCGTTTGGGGCTATGCGCTCGAAACGGCGGTAATGTTGTTGAACAATTTCCACACCAAGGCAGTGGATAAGACTCCATATGAGATATGGATGGGCAAACCGCCCAAATACTCATATATGAGGATTTGGGGATGTCCTGCTTACGTGAAGCAGACAGTGGGAGATAAGCTGGATACTAGATCCATCTTATGCTACTTCATTGGGTATCTAAAGAATTCTATTGGATACTACTTCTACTATCCCAACGAAACAAAAGTGTTTGTTTCTAGAAATGCCACCTTTATGGAAAGGGAGTTTCTACTTGATAGAAAAGGCAAGATAGTAGAACTCGAAGAGGTTCGAGAACCATCTGAAGTACCAAGTGAGTCTCCCGCACCTCCAGAGCCAGTACCAGAAATGGTCGCACCTAGGAGATCCGAAAGGGTTCCTAGGGCTCCTGAAAGATATGGTTTCCTTCTTGAAGATGATCAGGGTGATCAAGTTGTTGGATGTGATCCAAGGACTTTCAAGGAGGCAATTTCCGATGCCGATTCTAATTTGTGGCTTGAAGCAATGCAGTCTGAGATTGACTAATGCATGCGAACCAAGTTTGGACTCTTGTTAATCCTCCCGAAGGAATTGTTCCTATCGGGTGTAAGTGGATATATAAGAGAAAAATTGGGCCTGATGGTAAGTACTGACCTACAAGGCGCGACTGGTCGCGAAAGGTTACACTCAAAGGCAAGGTGTTGACTATGATGAAACCTTCTCACCAGTCGCAATGTTCAAGTCAATTAGAATTTTACTTGCCATATCCGCATGGTACGACTATGAGATATGACAAATGGATGTGAAAACTGCGTTCCTTAATGGAAACATTAAGGAAGAGATCTATATGACGCAGCCTGAGGGTTTCACATATGTAGGAAGTGAGCATAAGGTATGCAAACTTCAGAGATCGATCTACGGTCTCAAACAAGCATCGATGAGTTGGAACCTGAGATTCGATGAAACAATTAAGGAATTTGATTTCATCAAGAATCCCGAGGAGCCATGTGTATATAAGAAGGTAGTTAAAAACGCTGTGACATTCCTTGTACTTTATGTTGATGACATTCTACTCATTGGGAATGAGTAGGAATGCTGCAGTCAACTAAAGTCTGGTTGTCTAGTAGATTTTCAATGATGTAGGAATGCTGCAGTCACTAAAGTCTGGTTGTCTAGTAGAGTTCTCGATGAAGGACATCGGGTGAAGCATCCTATATTCTTGGAATACAGATCTATCTGGATAGATCGAATCGGATGCTCAGACTCACCCAAGCCACCTACATCGATACCATACTTAAGAGGTTCTCTATGGAAGAGTCCAAGAGAGGACACCTACCTATGAGCCATGGGGTCACTCTATCTAAGTCTATGTGTCCGAAGACTGATGAGGAGATAGAGAGTATGAGACGTGTTCCATATGCCTCGGCAATACGTAGTATTATGTATGGCATGATCTCAACTAGACCAGATGTCGCATATGCTCTGAGTGTCACGAGCAGCTACCAGGCTAACCCCGGCCAAATGCATTGGAAGGCTGTGAAAGATATTCTCAAGTACTTACGAAGGACTAAGAATATGTTCATGGTCTATGGGGGTGGTAAACTGAAATTGGAAGGCTATACTGATTCTAGTTTCCAATGTGACGTGGATGATTCTAAGTCAACCTCTGGATTTGTATTCATACTCAATGGTGGTGCTGTCTCTTGGAAGAGTTCCAAGCAAGACACCATCGCGGATTCAACCACTGAGGCTCAGTACATTGCAGCATCAGCTGCTGCCAAGGAGGCGGTTTGGATAAGGAATTTCGTCCAAGATTTGGGCGTCATTCCTGATGGAGTTGGTCCAGTCCCGCTGTACTGCGACAACACGGGTGCCGTTGTGCAAGCAAAGGAGCCTAGGTCTCACCAAAGATCCAAACATATACTGAGGAAATACCACATAATCCGGGATATTGTGGCTAGAGGTGACATAGCAGTTGAGAGAGTCGCCTCTGCGGACAACATTGCTGATCCACTTACGAAGCCCTTGCCAGGACCGTTGTTTGAAAAACATCGCGAAACAATGGGACTGCGTCTGATGAGTAGTTGGCTATAGGGCAAGTGGGAGATTGTTAGAGTAGATGCCCAACTAGCCAACGTGTGGCGTGTGGGTTTTATCGACTCTTGTGTATAACGATCTTTATATATGATATACGCATTTCGTTATGGAATTCTTTATTTTCATTATGATTATAATGTTAACAATTGTGTTGGATAAAGACCTAGAATGCACCATAGTGTATGTTAGATGTGATAGTGCATATGATGGCTATCATGAAACACATCTAATAGACACTGTGCATTCTGAACTCGTTCCTAGTCGATTAGGCCGTCAAAATGAGGATAAGGCCGCCCGAGCTTGAGACTATCATCTGCGATGTGAAGTACCATGTTTCATTGGTAGGGAACATTGTGATGTTCTGAGCATGCAGATGGATAGTGACCTGGTGATCTATCGAACTAACCTCGTTCGGACTTTCCAAGTGGTTACCATTTGTCGAGTGGATAAGTCCGAGGTCTTGGTTGTACTGATTAGTCCTCACTACTCGAAATGTCATTGAGACTCTACATGATAGGCGCCTCACTTTGACCCGTTTGCCGACTCACTTGGGGTCATTAGGCGGCGGGATTGGGTGAGGTCCCGATTCATGTCGGAGTCGATGCTTCGTTGTCGAGGATTCACCGCTCGCTCTCATGCGTGGATATCCTATGCTATCTGAGGGGATAAAAGTGTATAAATCTCTAGCTAGAGTACTGGATGTGTTTTAGGTAAATGGGTTTACCCAGTTACACTCGCGATGTCACTATTTGATCTCCAAGATGTATGCATAGTGATCGGATCTTTAACGAGTCTCGATTTACCAATGGTCATTGATCTGATCGGGATATATGTGTTGAAAGGACCGTACTGTACGCTAACCATGAACGACTGGTTCTTGCAGGCACTATCAGTGATACCTAGGGGATCATGGGGCGATGTTGCTAGGCGCTTTACCATGATCCGATGGGCAAGTCCGAAATTGTGATTTCGGAGTCACAATGGTTGTGGGCCCACGGCTAGCTGTATCCCTGAACCATTGAGGGTCACACAAGTACTGGATTCACGATTCCCGTACGGAAACTGAGCTCAATGTGTTGAGCATAGGAGGAGGAATTTAGGGAGTGCGACTTCCTAAAAGTCAACAGGGGTCAAATTGCGATTTCCCAAAGTTGAGGGGCTAAACTGTAATTTTGGTCTAGGTGGTATGAAAAATTGTTTTCGCATCACAATATTCAGTTTTGGAAACTAATTCGATCGGTCCGATCTGATCGTCGATCGAAATTGTGATGAAGCCACGGTGGTACGGTTGAACCGAATGTTCATATGGACCTGGGCTAGACCCAAGTCCATTGGGCCGGTTCAAGCCCATTACTCACCTTTATGTATGACTAGTATAGGGTCGAATTAAACACTAAGTCTCATTCAAAACCCTACATAGCGCCGCCCCACCTCCCTTCTCCCTTCGGCCGCCGCACGCCGCCCTCTCCCGCCGCTGATCGCCGTCGCGCCGCCGCCTCATGATCAGACTTGTTTCGATCACCGCGACTAGGAGATTCTGTTCATGTCGAATTCGTCAGTCCTTCTAGTGCAGGCTGATGAAGGATTTGTGTTTCCGGTCGTGGACCTGATTAGACGATCTACCGCCGCCTACCTTTTGAAGTGCCGGTTTCCTTGTGAAACTGGTCGGAGCCAGGCGCCTAGACGCCAGCATGGTAACAATCGATAAACATTCTATGTATGGTTTATTGTATTGTTTTGATGTATTGAACGTATCTCAGGGCAAAATTTTAACTTCCGTTGCGCCCCCGGGAAACGAGGTCCGGATCCGCCACTTTCGCCAACACCTTTGTGTTTTGAAACAGGGGACAGAGTATTTTTGAAAATTTCTCCTTTCAGAGGTACAATCAGATTTGGTAAACGAGGGAAATTGTCTCCGAGGTTTATTGGTCCTTATGAAATTCTTGAAAAGATAGGCGATCTCGCTTATCGACCTGCATTACCTCCATCTCTTGCGGGTATACATGATGTCTTTCATGTATCAATGTTAAGGAAATATTTACCTGATGTATCGCATGTTATTACTGCTGATGAAGCGGAACTTGATGAAACTTTAAGATATTTTGAACGACCAATTCAGATACTAGATCGAAAGGAAAAACAACTCCGAACGAAGATTATTCCATTGGTGAAGATTCAATGGAATCGACATGGAGTTGAAGAAGCTACATGGGAAGTTGAAGAATACATGAAACAACGATTCCCTTATCTCTTCTAATGAGGTTAGTTCTTATTCAGATTCTGTTATTTCGTTATTCTTAGGTGCATATAGAGACTGCTGATGAGTTCGAGGACGAACTCATGTTTTAGAGGGGGAGAAATGTAATGCCCGAGATTATTATGTAGCGATTAAGTAAATTTGAATTTTCGGACGCCAGATCTTGATGAAGTCTGGTTGAGAATTCTCGGATTTCTTCTGGAAATATTATGCTTCGAATTTAAATTCTTCCGGGTGAAATCTGGTTGAGATTCGGAGTTGAAATGATGAATTTCGGGAGTGAAATGTTTCCTTTTTGGTGAAGTCTGGTGCGTATCGCGACCATATGATGAAACGTGGTCGTTTTGGAGGAAGCTGATAGAGTCTTACCAGTCGTTGATAACACAGGTATAATACGTTGTCATTTTACGGAGACCAGTAGTAGCACTATTGTGAGAAATCTGGTATAGTGGAATCCAGACGTCAACGCTAGTCAAAAATATTATTGAGAGTGGTCGCTGGTTTTAGATGAGCGACGTCGTTTCGCTACGCAGTCGAAGCGTTCAAAAGAGAAGTCTGGTATCAGCTTTTGTGCGGGCGCAAGAGTTAACAGCAAAGCGACACGTGTTGGTCAACCTCTTGAAGTTGACTGCTGGTATGGGGAACAAATCAGTCGTTGCACTTTTGTGAAATCTGAACCAGTCGTGTGAGCAACGCGACGTCATTTTGACTTATGAAACAGGAACCTCAAGATGACACCGTTAGAATTAGTTAGCGGGACAAGTCGTTGAGCTATTTCCGTGTGACCAGCTGTTGGGTTCTTTCAGTTGAGATCTGGAATCAGCCGTTGGTATGTTGGTACGTCGTTTGGATTAGTTGTCACGGCGTCGTTTAACATTAATGAAATACAGCGACTGGTTGTTATGATTGGTTATTATGACGTCTGGTTGTGATTGTGAAGTCTGGTTATGTTGCGACTGGATATCACTGCAACTGAGTGTAGCTACCGCTTCCAGTCGTGAGAATTGTTGGTATCAGTCGTAAGAATTACCCTGTAACATTTGATTATCGAAAATAACAGCTGATACATTATAAGTGCTAGTGGAAGAATCTGGTTAATGATATATATTGTTGCAAAGATCTGTTTGTGAAGCGGTGGGAGTATATCCTATTTTGGTAGGTAAATACTCAGCATGACACGTGGAATTTGAATTGAAGACATTGGAAATTCTGCAGAAAAGCAGAGACCCTCTCCTATAAATAAGAGTGAATTCGAACTCCTTGTAAATTTTGCTAAAAACATCGGAATTAGATTCTGTGAAGTTATTGGGAACGATTGCGATAAAGTTTGAAGAGATATCTGGAGAATTCGAACATAAAGTAATGAAGGTATAATTCGACAGTGAGAGTCAGGGATTAGATTACTCGAGAATGAGATTTCTTGAGTCACCCCGAAAAAATCACGTACTCTATGATTACTGTTCTTGATTTAGAACTTGAGTTATGTGTGTCGATCCATCACAGGTAGTGGATCTTTTATTTTTGCATGAGATTTCATGATACGAAGAGAAAATGAATTGATTCTAATGTCCAGGACTGAGATGACCTGATTTTTGAATCCTGAGTTGGGTTCGATAGATGGATATCCATGTCAAGATCGGATACGAATCTTGATGGCATTGATGTGAAACGGAATCAGTTCTGAGACGAAGAATTGAGATAGATTCATTGCATTTTAGAATTGATATATGTTGTTATGCATTTATTTATTCTATTGCATATACCTGTTGATTATACTGAGATTGTTTCTCACCGGAGTTTATCCGGTTGTTGTCTTGTTTTGTATGTGTGCATGACAACAGGTAGAAGAGAGCTTAATTGATTGGGCAAGGGTAGTGAGAGCTGGCTACCTAGAAGAAGGGCGACAAATAATAAGTACTAGAGATCTGCTGCTAATATAGTCTTCAAATAATTAGCGATTAGTGTTGATGAAATCTGGTTTTGTGGCTACTGGTCAGTTTTTGTGTTGATAAATATAAAGTACATTAACTATTGTACTGTTTCGTTCTGTTTATGAATAAACAGCTTTTGGAAATAAACGTGGTTATGCTCTGTTACAAATGACCAGCTTTTGCGGACTGAATTTAAAAAAAATTACCAGATCTCACTAATTAAACTAGTTGGTTTAAATAAGCGCCCATAAGATGAGATTAGAAGAATAATTGTGAGCAGAGAGCCTCACAACAGGTGGTATCAGAGCCCACTAAACCATTAAGTTATTGAACTAGATGAGCGGGGTAGATTGAGTTTTCCTGATTGATTTAATGACCATTGGTTGCATGCTTGTATGGTGTATGTCTTACTGTTTTAAAGTTTATATCGCATGATTGTGAGATTAAATAGTAAGAATATTCCGAGCAGACTTTAGAATTACATGCTCTTGAAGTGATTAATAGCATGTATTGAAAGAAGCATGAATCAGAACTAGATCTCTTGAGAAGCAGTACATTCATGTATGCTAATCAGAGGAGGGACTGAGATTGACTTGTTATTGATTGATGAGGAATTATGAACAAGTCTGTTTGACTTTTAGATATGCCTCCTCGAAGAACAACTACCCGGCAGACAGGAAATATTCCACGAACAGAACAGGGTAGTACCTCGACTGAGATGTTGAATGCAGCTGCAACCCCGATGGAAACATTGTTGAAACGATTTCAATCCTTTAAACCACCAACCTTGACCGGAACAGAAAATGCAATAGACTGTGAAAACTGGTTAGAGGATATCGAACAGTTATTTGAAGCACTCGATTATACCGCTGATCGTCGGGTGAAATTGATAATACACCAGTTGCATGGTCTGGGTAAGAGCTGGTGGGTGGCAACGAAGAAAGCACTTGAAAACCAAGGCACTGTGATTACTTGGTCTGTGTTCAAAACAGCTTTCTACCGAAGATTTTTCCCAGTCTCTTATCGGAAGGATAAAGGAGCTGACTTTGCAAATTTACGACAAGGGCAACTGAATATTGAGGAATATGTTGCCAAATTCAACAGCTTACTCAAATTTGCTCCACACTTTGCTATCAGTGCCCGATGTGTTCACCTTGGTGAATACAGGGCGACCAAATACTTTTGCCGATGCATTGAATCATGCAAAAGGAGCAGAAGCTGGATTTCTCAGGCAACGAAGAGCGCAATTTGTGCCATCAGCAGCCAAAGTAGTACAGGAGAACCCACAGATTCCACCACCCCCTCGATTTGATGCTGGAAGCAGCGGTAGTGGAAAGAAAAATTTCTTTAAGGGAAAAGGAAAACACTTCAAGTGTTCAGGTACCAGCAGCTCTTCCAGTTCAAGTGAATCCAAACAACTGAGAGCTGGATAGAAATATGGTGATTACTGTACCAAATGTGGAGGCAGACACAACACCGAATAGTGTAGAGGAGTGTTTGGCCTTTGCCGCATTTGTAATCAACCTGGAAATTTTGCCAGAATCTGCCCTCAACGTAGTTCTGGAAGTTCACAAAATATTGAGGGATCGAGATCAATGCCAATGCCAGAACGGCAAGCATCTTCTGTACATTCTTTCCAACCACAGAATCAACAACAGGGTAGACAAGGAGGAAGCCAAACAGTGAGTCAACCTCCTAAATAGCAAGCACGGGTGTTTGCATTGACTGAAGAGCAAGCACAAGCAGCTCCTGATGATGTTATCGCAGGTAATTGCTATCTGTGTAATTTTCCTGCTTATGTGTTAGTGGATACCGGTTCTTCACATACATTTATTTCTGAGCATTTTGTTGTAACACATGCGTTGCCTATTGAATCATTAACCGAGGTAGTATCAATCTCTTCACCTCTGGGAAGGGGTATGTTAGCAGTAAAAGTTGTTAGAAATTGTGTACTGCAGTTTGAGGGTCATGAGATTGAGATTGATTGTGTTGTGCTTGGGTTGTCTGATTTTGACTGTATCATCGGCAAAGATATGTTAACCAAGTACAGGGCAACAGTGGATTGTTTCCAGAAAGTGGTTCGATTTAGACCCGAGAAAACTGAGGAATGGAAATTTTATGGTAAGGGATCACGAGCTAGAATTCCTTTGATTTCTGTGATGTCTATGACTAAGTTATTACAGAAAGGAGCAGAGGGATTCCTGATTTACGCAATAGATGCGATGAAGAATAGCTCAAATCTGGTTGATATCCCAGTAGTTTGCGAATTCGCTGATGTCTTTCCTGATGAGATTCCAGGATTGCCTCCATATCGAGAGGTAGACTTCAGTATTGAATTGATGCCAGGTACACAACCGATATCAAAAGCACCGTACCGAATGGCACCAATTGAATTGAAGGAATTGAAAGAGCAGCTAGAAGATCTTATTGGCAAAGGATACATTAGACCGAGTGTTTCCCCTTGGGGAGCTCCGGTATTATTTGTACGAAAGAAAGACGGATCAATGAGGCTATGTATTGACTACCGGCAACTAAACAAAGCCACGGTAAATAATCGATATCCTTTACCTCGCATAGGATTTGTTTGATCAGTTGCAGGGTTCGTAAGTATATTCGAAGATTGATTTGAGATCCGGATACCATCAGTTGAGCGTAAGAGATGAGGATATATTAAAAACTGCATTTCGAACGAGGTATGGTCATTACGAGTTCATCGTTATGCCGTTTGGATTGACCAATGCTCCAGCACTGTTTATTAGTCTGATGAACAAGGTATTTCAAAAATATCTTGATGATTTTGTGATTATATTTATTGATGATATTCTGATTTATTCGAAGAATTTGTGCGATCATGCTAACCATCTCAGAACTGTTTTGCAAACTCTAAGAGATGAGAAATTGTATGCTAAACTGTCGAAATGTGAGTTCTGGTTGCGAAAAGTGGTATTTATTGGTCATATTATCTCAGGAGATGGTATTTCTGTTGATCCAAGTAAGATAGAAGCTGTGAGTAATTGGCCTAGACCAACATCTGTGCCAGAAATTCGAAGGTTTATGGGTCTTGCAGGGTATTGCCGATGATTTATCCAAGATTTTTCGAGTATTGCGAAGCCTATAACTCAACTGACACAGAATAATGCACCGTTCGTTTGGTCAGAGGCTTGTGAGAACAGTTTTCTCGAATTGAAGAAGAGGTTAACGACAGCACCAGTTTTGACAATTCATTCGGGTACTGGTGATTTTGTGGTGTATTGTGATGTTTCTCACCAAGGATTGGGATGTGTTTTGATTCAGCGAGGACATGTGATTGCATACGCCTCAAGACAGCTGAAACCACATGAGATCCGATATCCAATTCATGATCTTGAATTGGCAGCCATCTTGTTTGCACTAAAGATAAGGCGACATTACCTTTATGGTGAGAAAGTTGAGATCTTCTCGGATCACAAGAGTCTGAAGTATCTGTTTTCGCAGTCTGAATTGAATATGAGGCAACGAAGGTGGCTGGATTTATTGAAAGATTTTGATTGCGAAATCAATTACTATCCAGGGAAATCCAATGCAGCAGCCGATGCCCTTAGTAGAAAGATATGTGCATTGTCCTTGACTACGATGAGTGTAACTAGATTGATAGAGGATTGTTGTATTTCTGGATATTTGTTTGAGACATATGTGAAGCCAATGAGAGTTTGTGCCATCATAGCTGAACCCGAAATATTAATTCGAATCAAAGAAGCACAGAAGAAAGATTTGAATATCCAGAAATCTGTTGAAATGGTCAAATCTGGACATCCATCGGAATATAGAGTGAGCGCTGATGATATTCTATATGTGAATCATAGACTTGTTGTCCCAGATATTGCAGAATTAAAATACCAGATTTTGAATGAAGCCCACCGAAGTAAATTCAGCATTCATCCTGGTGGCAGGAAAATGTATAACGACTTGAAAAAGCAGTACTGGTGGAAGCAAATGAAGTCTGATGTGACTAAATTTGTTTCAAAGTGCTTAAACTGCCAACAGGTGAAAGCTGAAAGAAAGAAACCTGCTGGTTTATTACAAAGTCTATCAGTTCCTGAATGGAAGTGGGATCACATTTCTATGGACTTTGTAACGAAGTTACCAAAATCATCCCGAAGTTGCGATGCTATTTGGGTAATTATTGATAGGTTAACGAAATCTGCTTGTTTTATTCCTTATCGAATGACCTATCGACATGATCTAATGGCAGATCTTTATATTCGAGAAGTGGTCAGTCTTCATGGTATACCAAAATCGATTGTATCTGATCGAGATCCGAGATTTACTTCACACTTTTGGAATAGCTTGCAACAAGCTCTGGGTACAAAATTGCATTTGAGCACTGTGTATCATCCTCAAACCGATGGGCAATCTGAAAGAACAATTCAGACTCTTGAGGATATGCTTAGAGCAATAGTACTGGACTTTGGTGGCGCATGGCAAGATTCATTACCACTGGTGGACTTTTCGTACAACAACAGCTATCAAAACAGTATCGAAATGGCTCCGTTTGAAGCGTTGTATGGAAGGAAATGTCGTTCACCATTATATTGGGATGATAATCGGAGGTACCTGAATTGGGACCAGATTTGATTAGAGAAATGACTGAGAAAGTGAAGTTGATTCAGCAGAAAATGAGAACGGTGCAGCATAGACAGGCCAGATATGCAAATACCAGACGTAGGCCTTTGTGTTTTGAAACAGGGGACAGAGTATTTTTGAAAATTTCTCCTTTCAGAGGTACAATCAGATTTGGTAAACGAAGGAAATTGTCTCCGAGGTTTATTGGTTCTTATGAAATTGAGAAGATAGGCGATCTCGCTTATCGACTTGCATTACCTCCATCTCTTGCGGGTATACATGATGTCTTTCATGCATCAATGTTAAGGAAATATTTACCTGATGTATCGCATGTTATTACTGCTGATGAAGCGGAACTTGATGAAACTTTAAGATATTTTGAACGACAAATTCAGATACTAGATCGAAAAGAAAAACAACTCCGAACGAAGATTATTCCATTGGTGAAGATTCAATGGAATCGACATGGAGTTGAAGAAGCTACATGGGAAGTTGAAGAAGACATGAAACAACGATTCCCTTATCTCTTCTAATGAGGTTAGTTCTTATTCAGATTCTATTATTTCGTTATTCTTAGGTGCATATAGAGACTGCTGATGAGTTCGAGGACGAACTCATGTTTTAGAGGGGGAAAAATGTAATGCCCGAGATTATTATGTAGCGATTAAGTAAATTTGAATTTCCGGACGCCAGATCTTGATGAAGTCTGGTTGAGAATTCTCGGATTTCTTCTGGAAATATTATGCTTCGAATTGAAACTCTTCCGGGTGAAATCTGGTTGAGATTCGGAGTTGAAATGATGAATTTCGGGAGTGAAACGTTGCCGTTTTGGTGAAGTCTGGTGCGTATCGCGACCATATGATGAAACATGGTCGTTTTGGAGGAAGCTGGTAGAGTCTTACCAGTCGTTGATAACACAGGTATAATACGTTGTCATTTTAAGGAGACCAGTAGTAGCACTATTGTGAGAAATCTGGTATAGTGGAATCCAGACGTCAATGCTAGTCAAAAATATTATTGAGAGTGGTCGCTGGTTTTAGATGAGCGACGTCGTTTTGCTACGCAGTCGAAGCGTTCAAAAGAGAAGTCTGGTATCAACTTTTGTGCGGGCGCAAGAGTTAACAGGAAAGCGACACGTGTTGGTCAACCTCTTGAAGTTGACTGCTGGTATGGGGCACAAATCAGTCGTTGCACTTTTGTGAAATCTGAACCAGTCGTGGGAGCAACGCGACGTCATTTTGACTTATGAAACAGGAACCTCAAGACGACACCGTTTGAATTAGTTAGCGGGACAAGTCGTTGAGATATTTCCGTGTGACCAGCTGTTGGGTTCTTTAAGTAGAGATCTGGAATCAGCCGTTGGTATGTTACGACGTCGTTTGGATTAGTTGTCACGGCGTCGTTTTAACATTAAAGAAATACAGCGACTGGTTGTTATGATTGGTTATTATGACTTCTGGTTGTGATTGTGAAGTCTGGTTATGTTGCGACTGGATGTCACTGCAACTGAGTGTAGCTACCGCTTCCAGTCGTGAGAATTGTTGGTATAGTTCCAAGAATTACCCTGTAACATTTTATTATCGAAAATAACAGCTGATACATTATAAGCGCTAGTGGAAGAATCTGGTTAATGATATATATTGTTGCAAAGATCTGTTTGTGAAGCGGTGGGAGTATATCCTATTTTGGTAGGTAAATACTCAGCATGACACGTGGAATTTGAATTGAAGACATTGGAAATTCTGCAGAAAAGCAGAGACCCTCTCCTATAAATAAGAGTGAATTCGAACTCCTTGTAAATTTTGTTAAAAACATCGGAATTAGATTCTTTGAAGTTATTGAGAACGATTGCGATAAAGTTTGAAGAGATATCTGGAGAATTCGAACAGAAAGTAATGAAGGTATAATTAGACAGTGAGTCAGGGATTAGATTACTCGAGAATGAGATTTCTTGAGTCATCCCAACAAAATCACATACTCTATGATTACTGTTCTTGATTTAGAACTTGAGTTATGTGTGTCGATTCATCACAGGTAGTGGATCTTTTATTTTTGCATGAGATTTCATGATACGAAGATAAAATGAATTGATTCTAATGCCCAGGACTGAGATGACCTGATTTTTGAATCCTGAGTTGGGTTTGATAGATGGATATCCATGTCAAGATCGGATACGAATCTTGATGGCATTGATGTGAAACGGAATCAGTTCTGAGTCGAAGAATTGAGATAGATTCATTGCATTTTAGAATTGATATATGTTGTTATGCATTTATTTATTCTATTGCATATACCTGTTGATTATACTGAGATTGTTTCTCACCGGAGTTTATCCGGTTCTTGTCTTATTTTGTATGTGTGCATGACAACAGGTAGAAGAGAGCTTAATTGATTGGGCAAGGGTAGTGAGAGCTGGCTACCTAGAAGAAGGGCGACAAATAAGAAGTACTAGAGATCTGCTGCTAATATAGTCTTCAAATAATTAGCGATTAGTGTTGATGAAATCTGGTTCTGGGTGTTATTGCGACTGAGTATTTCAGCAGCTGGTTATCCAGAACAACGAATGATGAAGTCTGAACAATAGTTGGGACATCTGGTTAACGATATATATTGTTGCAAAGATCGGTTTTGAAGCGGTGTGAGTATATCCTATTTTGGAACTCAGCATGACACGTGGAATTCATACAGATTACGTTGGAAATTCCACAGAAAACAGAGATCGTTGTTATAAATAAGATGGAATTTGAAATCCTTGTAACTTTTGCTACAGACTTCAAGATTTGATTATGTGAAGTTACTGGGAACGATAAAGTGGAAGAGATATCTGAAGAATTCAAACAGAGAGTAACAAAGGTATAATTTAATAGTGAGAGTCAGGGGTTAGATTACTCGAGAATGAGTTTTCTTGAGTTATCCCAATAAAATCACATACTTGTTGAATAAACTGTTCTTGATTTAGAACTTGAGTTATGTGTGTCGATCCATCACAGGTAGTGGATCTTTTATATTTGCATGAGATTTCATGATACGAAGAGTAAAATGAATTGATTCTAATGCCCAGGACTGAGATGACCTGATTTTTGAATCCTGAGTTGGGTTTGATAGATGGATATCCATGTCAAGATCGGATACGAATCTTGATGGCATTGATGTGAAACGGAATCAGTTCTGAGACGAAGAATTGAGATAGACTCATTGCATTTTACAATTGATATATGTTGTTATGCATTTATTTATTCTATTGCATATACCTGTTGATTATACTGAGATTGTTTCTCACCGGAGTTTATCCGGTTGTTGTCTTGTTTTGTATGTGTGCATGATAACAGGTAGAAGAGAGCTTAATTGATTGGGCAAGGGTAGTGAGAGCTGGCTACCTAGAAGAAGGGCGACAAATAAGAAGTACTAGAGATCTGCTGCTAATATAGTCTTCAAATAATTAGAGATTAGTGTTGATGAAATCTGGTTTTGTGGCTACTGGTCAGATTTTGTATTGATAAATATAAAGTACATTAACTATTGTATTGTTTCGTTCTGTTTATGAATAAACAGCTTTTAGAAATAAACGTGGTTATGCTCTGTTACAAATGACCAGCTTTTGCGGACCGAATTTAAAAAAAAAATTACCAGATCTCACTAATTAAACTAGTTGGTTTAACTAAGCGCCCATAAGATGAGATTAGAAGAATAATTGTGAGCAGAGAGCCTCACACTACGGATCTCCGAAACATTCCTACGTCGCTCCCAGTTAAGACTGCTTTGACCTTACTAGGATCCACAGAAATCCCTTGTGCAAAGATGACATGACCCAAAAAGATTACTCTATCCAGCCAAAACTCACACTTGCTGAACTTGGCATACAACTGCGAGTCTCTCAACTCCTGCAATACCAATCTCAGGTGCTCCTTATGCTCTCTGAAACTCCTCGAATACACCAAGATGTCATCTATGAAGACAATCACGAATCAATCGATATACTCGTTAAAGACACGATTCATCAAATCCATGAAAACAGTTGGGGCATTCGTCAACCCAAACGGCATCACAAGAAACTCATAATGCCTGTATCTCGTCCGAAAAGATGTCTTCGCTACATCAGTGTCTCTAATTCGCAACTGGTGATAGCCAAGCACAAGTCAATCTTCGAGTATACGGCCGATCCTTGCAACTGATCAAACAAGTCATCAATCCTAGGAAACGGATACTTATTCTTGATCGTTGCTTTGTTCAACTGCCGAAAATCTACACACATCCTCATAGATCCATCTTTCTTCTTTACAAACAAAATCGGAGCTCCCCAAGGCGACATACTCGGTTTGATGAAGCATTTCTCCAAAAGATCTCTCAACTGATCCTTGAGTTCTTTCAACTCAACAGGCGCCAAACGATACGGAGCTCCAGAAATCGGGGCTGTCCCTGGCACCAATTCTATGCTGAAATCGATCTCTCGTCTCAGAGGGAATCCAGGAATCTCATCTGGAAACACATCTGGGAACTCTCGAACAATCGGGATATCACTCAGTTCCAGTCGCGACTCTTGGGAAACATCAAGCGCATAGATCATAAATCCAGCGTTACCCAGCAACAACAGACTAAACATCTCCATGGCGGACACCAGTGGAATCTTCGAGCGCGAGTCAGCACCGTAGAAATCCCACTTCTCTCCAGACTCGGGGAGAAATCTCACCACACCATGGAAGCAATCAACAGTAGCCTTATAGCTGTACAACACATCCATTCCCAAGATGCAATCAAAATCCCTCATCTCCAAAGAGATCAAGTTAGCCACTACCACGTTTTGATCAAATTGAATCACACAATCCACCACAATCTCATGGGACATCAACAACACCCTAGCAGGAGTAGACACAGACACAACATCACACAGTGGGGTAACTCTCAAACCACACGCATGAACAAACCATGCAGAAACAAAGGAGTTTGATGCTCCTGTATCAAATAAAACTCTCGCAGGAAAATAAAAAATAGAGCATGTACCTGCGATAACTCCACTAGGTATCTCATCATCCTGCTCCCTCGACAAATCATTCACCTGGGCCTGCTGCGGTCCCGGAAAATGAGGTCTCAAAGGTCCTTCAAACCTAGACGGTTCACGGGGTTGTAATCCAGATCGTTGAGTCAGGGCAGGAGGTTGCGGCCTCTGCAAAGAACTACCAGCCGAACCTTGCTGCGAAGGAATCGAAGACTGTCCCTTCAACAAAGGACACACTCTCAGAAAGTGTCCAGGCTGCCCACAGTTGTGGCAAGTCCCCTGAACTCCACGGCACTGCGAAGTCATGTGCTTTCCACCGCACTGTCCACAAGACGCTCCTACCGATCCACTGCCACCAGAGCTCACAGAACTAGAGGAACTAGAATTCGACTTTCTCTTAAACTGCTTTCCATGAGGCTGAACGTCTAACGGTTCGATTGCTGCGAAGTCTAAGGAGATTGGGAAGTATGCGTCCCTTCAAGCGCAGGAAAATACCCTCGTCCAACTGTCATCGGAACCTGCGTCAGTGCATCCAACAAACTCTCCTCAATATCAACTGCTCGATTCACAGCCTCAGCATACGTCGGTGGGGCTCCAGCCAACACCAACTGAAACAACTCTGGCTTCAATCCCTTGATAAACTTGTTCCTCTTCGTTCTCTCCTGGCTAGCAACATGAGGGACATACGCCAAAAGTGAGGAAAACTGTCTGGCATACTCAGCAACCTTCAAATTCTCTTGCTTCAGGTTGTCGAACTCCCTCTCTCGGTTATTGAAGTACGACTCTGGGATATACTCCTGTCGAAATGCGGCACAGAATCTCTCCCAAGAAACCAAGACTCCGGTCACTCTCATCACTCTAGAAGTACCCTTCCACCAACATTCAGCATGCTCCCTCAACTGCAAAACGGCCAACTTCAATTTTCGCTCTACTAAGTACTCCAAAGTGTCGAACAAGTCCTCCATGTGCTCCAACCAGCCTTCAACCGAAATACCACCCTCGGCACCAGTGAACGTAGGGGGATTCGTTCTCTGGAACCTAGCCAAAACTAGCTCCATCTCACCTATCTGCCTCGTCACAACCTCCACCTCTGCCTGTATTTCTCTACGGCGCAAAGGTACATCCTGCTGAACACCCTCGTCGCTATCCGAGGCCCTAGACTCCTCAGTGGTACGTCTAGCAGTCCTACCTCTACCTCTCCTCGGCGGCATCTCTAAAAGACACTCAGGGTGAGGAATAACAGCAGATAAATCACAGAGGCATGTAAAATAATCACATAAGCCACAAAGTCAATCAGAATCAAATCTAAACTCTGTGCCTAGACTCGAGTGTGATCAAAGATAAACGAGCTTATCCCAGTTTAAGCTCTAATACCAAAAATTTCAGGCCCCGTGCTAATCAACAAAGATTAACAGCACAATTAAGCACATAATCGCGCAAGCATAAAAATAGGGCTTAAAAATTTTTCAAATGTTTGGGCCTGAACAATAAAACAGCCATTCAAATATCCATACTCAAAATAGTATTTACTCAAATCCAACAACAAACAGGTAACCAATAAACTCAGATAACAGATCCCCAAAATACATAGAAACTCAGGCATCCCCTGGTTCGATACATAATACAAATATACTGGGACTCAACCAAACGGGGATCTACTAGCTGAAGCTCCGCTCTGCCCAGCTAGATTACCTGCAACTCCTGCATTAGGCAACACATACCCAAAAGCACAAAAGCAGGAAAAGAAATACGAGGTCAAACCTCAGTACGAAGAGCACTAGGAAAACAGCAAGTCATAAACATGCAGAATCTCAAAACATGAAATGCATGAGGGATGTCAAAGAATCGGTCATCTAGGCCAACGAGTCAGCTGGCAACAACAAGCGAGCCTCTATACCACGCACATCCAATCAACCGGGGAAATCATCGGTCCGTGATATTCAGGTCTGGCCACTCAAATTAACCATCACAGCTCGGTGGTATTCAGACACGACCAATCAGTAGGTCACAACTCCGATGATAGTATTGTGCCTTTCAGGCGTGACACATCTGTCGGCCGGTCACAATGTAGCTCTAAATCGATAATCAATCAAATATCAGACTCAAGATGTATGCATGAATGCAATTAAATTCAAATCTGATTTAAACATGAATAACTCATGTAAACAGAACATATAAATCAAACAATGAGCCAAATCTGTTCACGTAAATCACAGAACACGGTTCATGCCTCCAAATACTAACACGCTTATGCCCAAAACTGTTAACAGAAGCTCAATTAGTACCTCAAATCTCGGTTTCTACCTCAACAGATCTCACCAGGGCACGGCAAACTCAGCCTGCTCAAGTCTGTTTCCTCGCCGGTCTCAACAAACACAACAGAAACTGTCTGGGAGCTCAAATCTGTCAAATCATCTAACAATTCAACTCAAATCTGAACTTCTATACCTTACTGCCTACGGTCAGAACTCAAATCTGGTTCTACCTATCATCGCAGGTTCTAACTGTTAGAGTAGATGCCCAACTAGCCAACTTGTGGCTTGTGGGTTTTATATACTCTTGTATATGACACTTTATTTATGAAATACGCATTTATTTATGGCATTCTTTATTTTCATTATGTTATATAATGTTAACAATTGCGTTGGATAAAGACCTAGAATGCACCATAGTATATGTTAGATGTGATAGTGGATATGATGGCTATCATGAAACACATCTAATAGTCACTGTGCATTCTGAATCGTTCCTAGTCGATTGGGCCGTCAGAATGAGGATAAGGCCGCCGAGCTTGAGACTAGCATCTGCGAAGTACCATGTTTCATTGGTAGGGACATTGTGATGTTCTGAGCATGCAGATGGATAGTGACCTGGTGATCTATCGAACTACCCTCGTTCGGACTTTCCGAAGTGGTTACCAATTGTCGAGTTGATGGTAGGGAACATTGTGATGTTCTGAGCATGCAGATGGATAGTGACCTGGTGATCTATCGAACTACCCTCGTTCGGACTTTCCAAGTGGTTACCAATTGTCGAGTTGATAAGTCCGAGGTCTTGGTTGTACTGATTAGTCCTCACTACTCGAAACATCATTGAGGATCTACATGATAGGCGTCTCACTTTGACCCATTTGCCGACTCACTTGGGTTCATTAGGCGGCGGGATTGGGTGAGGTCCCGATGCATGTAGGAGTCGATGCTTCGTTGTCGAGGATTCACCGCTCGCTTACATGCGTGGATTGTTGGGGAACCTTGGCGGATCCGGATCCCGTCTCCCGGCGGCGCAGCGGAAGTTTAAAATTAGCGCCAGGAAACGTTCAATACAATAAAACAAATCAACAAACCATTCATAGGGGGTTCTTTGATTGTTACCTTGCTGGCGTCTAGGCGCCTGGCTCCGACCAGTTTCACGAGGAAACCGGCACTTCACAGTAGGCGGCGGTAGATTACGTCTAATCAAGTCCACAACCGGATTTGATCTTCCTCCGATTAGCCTGCACTAGAAGGCTGATGGATTTTATCACGAACGGAATCACCTCGTTGCACGGATCAGAACAAGTCCAATCGTGCGAAGATCGGACGACAGCGGGCGACGGCGTGAGGCGGCGGTTGGCGAGGTGAGGTGAGGGAGAGGGAGGCGGCTATGTGAGCTAGGGTTTGTTATGATGCATGTATGGTGCAACCCTAGGCTCAAGACTATGTATAGGTATGATGGGCTTGAACCGGCCCATTGGACCTGGGGCGGGCCCAGTCCAACGTATGAACATTCGGTTCATCTGCATCACCGTGGTTTCATAATTCCGATCGACGATCAGATCGGACTGATCGACTCAGTTTCCAAAACTGAATATTATGATGTGAAAACAATTTTTCAGATTACTTAGTCCAAAATGACATTTTTGCCCCTCAACAGCGGGAAATCGCAATTTGACCCCTATTGACTTTTAGGAAGTCGCACTCCCTAAAATTCTCCTCATATGCTCAACACATTGAGCTCAGTTTCCGTGCAGGAATCACGAATCCAGTACTTGTGTGACTCTCAATGGTTCAGGGATACAGCTAGCCATGGGCCCGCAACCATTGCGGCTCCGAAATCATAATTTCGGACTTGCCCAACGGATCATGGTAAAGCGCCTAGCAAAATCGCGCCATGATCCCCTAGGTATCACTGATAGTGCCTGCAAGAACCAGTTGGTCGTGGTTAGCATACAGTACGGTCCTTTCAATCCAATATCCCGATCAGATCAACGACCATTGGTAAATCGAGAGTCGCTAAAGATCCGATAGCTATGCATACATCTTGGAAATCGAATAGTGACATCACGAGTGTAACTAGGTAAACCCATTTACCTAAAACACTTCTAGTACCTGGCCAGAGATTTATACACTATTATCCCCTCAGATAGCATAGGATATCCACGCATGTAAGCGAGCGGTGAATCCTCGACAATGAAGCATCGACTCCTACATGCATCGGGATCTCAACCAATCCCGCCGCCTAATGACCCCAAGTGAGTCGGCAAACGGGTCAAAGTGAGATGCCTATCATGTAGAGTCTCAATGACGTTTCGAGTTGTGAGGACTAATCAGTACAACCAAGACCTTTATCCTCATTTTGACGGCCCATCGACTAGGAACTAATTCAGAATACACAGTGACTATTAGATGTGTTTCATGATAGCCGTCATACCCACTATCACATCTAACATACACTATAGTGCATTCTAGGTCTTTACTCAACGCAATTGTTAATCATTATACACACAATGAAAGTAAAGAATGCCATAAATAAATGCGAATATCATATATAAAGATCGTTTCATACAAGAGTCTATGAACCCACACGCCACAAGTTGGCTAGTTGGGCATCTACTCTAACAATCTCCCACTTGCCCTAAAGCCAACTACTCATCAGACGCAGTCCCATCGTTTCGCGATGTTTTTCAAACAACGGTCCTGGCAAGGGCTTCGTAAGTGGATCAGCAACGTTGTCCGCAGAGGCGACTCTCTCAACTGCTATGTCACCTCTAGCCACAATATCCCGGATTATGTGGTATTTCCTCAGTATATGTTTGGATCTTTGGTGATACCTAGGCTCCTTTGCTTGCGCAACGGCACCCGTGTTGTCGCAGTACACCGGGACTGGACCAACTCCATTAGGAATGACGCCCAACTCTTGGACGAAATTCCTTATCCAAACCGCCTCCTTAGCAGCTGCTGATGCTGCGATGTACTCAGCCTCAGTGGTTGAATCCGCGATGGTGTCTTGCTTGGAACTCTTCCAAGAGACAGCACCATCATTGAGCATGAATACAAATCCAGAGGTTGACTTCGAATCATCCACATCACACTAAGCTAGAATCAGTGTGGCCTTCCAGTTTCAGTTCACCGACCCCATAGACCATGAACATATTCTTAGTCCTTCGTAAGTACTTAAGAATATCCTTCGCAGCCTTCCAATGCAAATGGCCGGGGTTGGCCTGGTAGCGGCTCGTGACACTCAGAGCATATGCGACATCCGGTCTAGTCGAGATCATGCCATACATAATACTACCTATTGCCGAGGCATATGGCACACGTGTCATACTCTCTATCTCCTCATCAGTCTTCGGGCACATAGACTTAGATAGAGTGACCCCGTGGCACATAGGTAGGTGTCCTCTCTCGGACTCTTCCATAGAGAACCTCTTAAGTATGGTATAGATGTAGGTGGCTTGGGTGAGTCCGAGCATCCGTTTAGATCTATCCCGATAGATCTGTATTCCAAGAATATAGGATGCTTCACCCATGTCCTTCATCGAAAATCTACTAGACAACCAGACTTTAGTTGATTGCAGCATTCCTACATCATTCCCAATGAGTAGAATGTCATCAACATAAAGTATGAGGAATGTCACAGCGCTTTTAACTACCTTCTTATAAACACATGGCTCCTCGGGATTCTTGATGAAACCAAATTCCTTAATCGTTTCATCGAATCTCAGGTTCCAACTTCGCGATGCTTGTTTGAGACCGTAGATCGATCTCTGAAGCTTGCATACCTTATGCTCGCTTCCGAAAGATGTGAAAATCTCAGGCTGCGTCATATAGATCTCTTCCTTAATGTTTCCATTAAAAACACAGTTTTCACATCCATTTGCCATATCTCATAGTCGTACCA
>KQ990152.1:54323-76785 GCA_001598015.1 Dorcoceras hygrometricum
GGAATTGGGGAACGCGAAAATGATTTATACACCTTAAAATTAAAAGACTTTCCAACTCGCGATGTCGAAACACATACAACAACAATTAAAAGGAATACGATAGCTTAAACCCAGCACAACTTTGGCACGCTAGGCTAGGTCATATTTCTCTAAGTAGGATGAACAAATTAGTTAGGAGTGACATGTTTGATTTGTCAGACATTAACTCCCTACCGACTTGTGAATCTTGTCTCAAGGGAAATATGACTAAACAACCCTTCAAGGGCAAACCTGAACGTGCCCAAGGCCTATTGGATTTGATCCATACTGATGTGTGTGGCCCACTTAGTATCGGTACTAAGTACGGTCACACATACTTCATCACCTTTAGCGATGATTACTCTAGGTACGGGTACTTGTACTTAATGAAGCACAAGTCTGAATCCTTTTAAAGGTTCAAAGAATTCAAGGATGAAGTAGAAAATCAGCTAGGAAAGAGTATTAAAGCACTTCGATCCGATCGAGGTGGTGAGTACTTGAGTGCTGAATTTCAAGACTATCTTAAAGAGAATGGGATTCTCTCGCAGTGGACCCCTCCGGCCACACCACAGCTCAATGGTGTAGCGGAGCGTCGTAATCGAACCTTGATGGACATGGTTCGATCTATGATGAGCTTCACTGAGCTTCCTACCTCGTTTTGGGGCTATGCGCTCGAAACGGCGGTAATGTTGTTGAACAATGTCCACACCAAGGCAGTGGATAAGACTCCATATGAGATATGGATGGGCAAACCACCCAAATACTCATACATGATTTGGGGATGTCCTGCTTACGTGAAGCAGACAATGGGAGATAAGCTGGATACGAGATCCATCTTATGTTACTTCGTTGGGTATCCAAAGAATTCCATTGGATACTACTTCTACTATCGAAGTTAAACAAAAGTGTTTGTTTCTAGGAATGCCACCTTTATGGAAAGGGAATTTCTACTTGATAGAAAAGGCAAGATAGTATAACTCGAAGAGGTTCGACCAATTGAAGTACCAAGTGAGTCTCCCGCACCTCCAGAGCCAGTACCAGAAATGGTCGCACCTAGGAGATCCGAAAGGGTTCCTATGGCTCCTGAGAGATATGGTTTTCTCCTTGAAGATGATCAAGGTGATCAAGTTGTTGGATCTGATCCAAGAACTTTCAAGGAGGTAATTTCCGATGCTGATTCCAATTTGTGGCTTGAATCAATGCAGTCTGAGTTTGACTCAATGCATGCGAACCAAGTTTGGACTCATGTTAACCCTCCCGAAGGAATTGTTCCTATTGGGTGTAAATGGGTATACAAGAGGAAACTTGGGCCTGATGGTAAGGTAATGACCTACAAGGCATGACTGGTCGCGAAAGGCTACACTCAAAGGCAAGGTGTTGACTATGATGAAACCTTTTCACCAGTCGCAATGTTCAAGTCGATTAGAATCTTACTGGCCATAGCCGCATGGTACGACTATGAGATATGGTAAATGGATGCGAAAACTGCGTTCCTTAATGGAAACATTAAGGAAGAGATCTATATGACGCAGCCTGAGGGTTTCACATCTGTTGGAAGCGAGCATAAGGTATGCAAGCTTCAGAGATCGATCTACGGTCTCAAACAAGCATCGCGAAGTTGGAACCTGAGATTCGATGAAACAATTAAGGAATTTGGTTTCATCAAGAATCCCGAGGAGCCATGTGTGTACAAGAAGGTAGTTAAAAGCGCTGTGACATTCCTCGTACTTTATGTTGATGACATTCTACTCATTGGAAATGATGTAGGAATGCTGCAGTCAACTAAAGTCTGGTTGTATAGTAGATTTTTGATGAAGGACATGGGTGAAGAATCCTATATTCTTGGAATACAGATATATCGGGATAGATCGAAACGGATGCTCGGACTCACCCAAGCTACCTACATCGATACCATACTTAAGCGATTCTCTATGGAAGAGTCCAAGAGAGGACACCTACCTATGTGCCACGGGGTAACTCTATCTAATTCTATGTGTCCAAAGATTGATGAGGAGATAGAGGGTATGGCACGTGTGCCATATGCCTCGGCAATAGGTAGTATTATGTAGGGCATGATCTCAACTAGACCAGATGTCGCATATGCTCTGAGTGTCACGAGCCGCTACCAGGCCAACCCCGGCCAATTGCATTGGAAGGCTGTGAAGGATATTCTTAAGTACTTGCGAAGAACTAAGAATATGTTCATGGTCTATGGGGGTGGTGAACTGAAATTGGAAGGCTATACTGATTCTAGCTTCCAATGTGACGTGGATGATTCGAAGTCAACCTCTGGATTTGTATTCATGCTCAATGGTGGTGCTGTCTCTTGGAAGAGTTCCAAGCAAGACACCATCGCGGATTCAACCACTGAGGCTGAGTACATCGCAGCATCAGCTGCTGCTAAGGAGGCGGTTTGGATAAGGAATTTCTTCCAAGAGTTGGGCGTCATTCCTGATGGAGTTGGTCCAGTCCCGGTGTACTGCGACAACACGGGTGCCGTTGCGCAAGCAAAGGAGCCTAGGTCTCACCAAAGATCCAAACATATACTGAGGAAATACCACATAATCCGGGATATTGTGGCTAGAGGTGACATAGCAGTTAAGAGAGTTACCTCTACGGACTACATTTCTGATCCACTTACAAAGCCCTTGCCAGGACCGTTGTTTGAAAAACATCGCGAAACAATGGGACTGCGTCTGATGAGTAGTTGGCTATAGGACAAGTGGGAGATTGTTAGAGTAGCCTCCAAACTAGCCAACTTGTGGCTTGTGGGTTTTATAGACTCTTGTATATGAAAATCTTTATTTATGAAATACGCATTTATTTATGGCATTCTTTATTTTCATTATGTTATATAATGTTAACAATTGCGTTGGATAAAGACCTAGAATGCACCATAGTATATGTTATATGTGATAGTGGATATGATGGCTATCATGAAACACATCTAATAGTCACTGTGCATTCTGAATCGTTCCTAGTCGATTGGGCCGTCAGAATGAGGATAAGGCCGCCCGAGTTCGAGACTAGTATATGCGATGTGAAGTACCATGTTTCATTGGTAGGGAACATTGTGATGTTCTGAGCATGCAGATGGATAGTGACCTGGTGATCTATCGAACTACCCTCGTTCGGACTTTCCAAGTGGTTACCATTTGTCGAGTGGATAAGTCCGAGGTCTTGGTTGTACTGATTAGTCCTCACTACTCAAAACGTCATTGAGGCTCTACATGATAGGCGTCTCACTTTGACCCGTTTGCCGACTCACTTGGGGTCACCAGGCGTCGGGATTGGGTGAGACCCCGATGCATGTAGGAGTCGATGCATCGTTGTCGAGGATTCACCGCTCGCTTACATGCGTAGATATCCTATGCTATCTGAGTAGATAATAGTGTATAAATCTCTGGCCAGAGTACTAAAATTGTTTTAGGTAAATGGGTTTACCTAGTAACACTCGCGATGTCACTATTCGATCTTCAAGATGTATGCATAGCTATCGGATCTCTAGCGACTCTCGATTTACCAATGGTCGTTGATCTGATCGGGATATATATGTTGAAAGGACCGTACCGTACGCTAACCACGACCAACTGGTTCTTGCAGGCACTATGAGTGATACCTAGGGGATCATGGGGCGATGTTGCTAGGCGCTTTACCATGATCCGATTGGCAAGTCCGAAATTGTGATTTCGGAGCCGCAATGGTTGTGGGCCAACGTCTAGCTGTATCCCTGAACCATTGAGGATCACACAAGTACCGGATTCATGATTCTCGCACGGAAACTGAGCTCAATGTGTTGAGCATATGAAGAGGATTTTAGGGAGTGCGACTTTCTAAAAGTCAACAGGGGTCAAATTGCGATTTCCCGCTGTTGAGGGGCAAAACTGTCATTTTGGACTAGGTATCTGAATAATTGTTTTTCACATCATAATATTCAGTTTTGGAAACTGATTCGATCGGTCCGATCTGATCGTCGATTGGAGTTATGATGAAACCGCAGTGATTTAAATGAACCGAATGTTCATATGGACTTGGGCCTGACCCAAGTCCAATGGGCCGGTTCAAGCGCATGATTAACTTATAATTATATGAGTTACATCTAGGGCTAATTAATCACACACTACACAACTAAACCTAGCCTCCATCACACAAAAGGCGCCGCCCCCCTTCCTCCCTCTCGTCCGACCGTCATGCGCCGCCCCAAGCGCCGCCGTGCTCCGCCGTCCGCCGTCCATAGGGTGATCGGACTTGTTCCGATCGTCTCTTCGAGGTGATTCCGTCCGTGGCAAATCCGTCAAGTCTTCTAGTGCAGATTTATGGAGGAAGATTGAATCTGGTCGTGGACCTGATTGGAGGACCTACCTCCGCCTACCGTGAAGAGCCAGTTTTCTTGTAAATCTGGTTGGAGCCAGGCGCCTAGACGCCAGCAAGGTAGCAATCTATGAACACCCTTTGTATGTTTGTAGATTAATTCTGATGTATTGAACGCTTTCCAGGGCTAATTTTGTTTTCCGCCGCGACACCGGGAAGTGGGATCCGGATCCGCCACCGTATGCCAACACTAACAACTAGAACTAAGCTTGAAACAGTAAGGAAACACTTACCCAGAATCTCAAATGAACTGGAGAACACTCTGCTCAACTGTCGCGAAAATCTTTGGACACACAGATTCATCGCGCTTCTCCCACACGTCGATCTACAACCCTAGACTGGTATCAATCGAAATAGATAAACAAGACGAGCTCAGCGCCACCAGTCTTGCTCCAAACAATCGGTGGAAATCGACGAAAATATATCGGAGAAGGGTTCGGTGAACAGTAACTATCGAGGGTTTTGAAGAAGACATTAGAAAATATCGGGGTTGAAAATACTCTAAGTGTTAATCAACACTTGTATTAAATTCTCGAATCAAAGCCTATTGTGAAAGTCAATCACCGACCTAACCAGATCTGAGCAACAGATCCTAGCGCTAAGGCAAAAGTCCTCAAATCTGGACCCAGCGCTAACTCAAATCTGAGTGTTCTAACGATACGTGCGCTAACTAATCAAAACGACGACGTACCAAGGTTCCTGCTCACACAAGCAAAACGACATCGCACTGCCTCACATCTGAAACAGATCTCAGCACTCATCTCTGCTCATGCTCACTCGGATCTTAATAACGTTAACAACATAGGTCAACCCAGCAACGTTGACTCTCACACTAGCGTTCACCCACTAACAGATTCCTCTCGCTAGCTACACATCTGAATACTCGAATCTGCTCTCCCTCAGATCTGAACCTCCAGTATACCTCAAATCTGATTCTCGCTAATTCCGGTCAAGAATTCTAAAATCTTATCTTCTTCCAGCGATAGGCCTCAAGTCTGAATTCCAACTGGAATCAGATCCCGATAGAAAAATTCCAAAACAACTCCAAATTCGACGCGGATTTCACCTGATAGAAACCAATGACTCAAAGCTGAACAGCTCTACGTCAAATCTGAAAATCACCAACCAGATTTGACCAAAATCCTCAAGTCCGAAATTCGATAATCACGTCTACCGTGGTTAATCCTTAACCAAATCCGGTTAATCACTAATTATGGAATCTCAATCCTCACAGATAGTGCCTGCAAGAACCAGTTGGTCATGGTTAGCAGACAATACGGTTCTTTCAGATCAAATATCCCCACCGAATCAACGACATTGGTAAATCGAGAGTCTCTAGAGATTCGATAGCCATGCATACATCTTGGAAATCAAATAATGACATCACATCTGCTACTAGGTAAACCCATTTACCTAAAGCATATCTAGTACTCTAGCCAAAGATTTGTCACACTATTATCTCCTCATATAGCATAGGATATTATGCAAAAAGGCGAGCAGTGAATCCTAGACAACAAAGCATCGACTCTGTCAGGCCTCGTGCACAAACACAGAGTTAAACCACGCAAAAACTAGCGGAAGCAATAAAATAGTGGCTAAAATTTTCACTTGGCCTGACCTAAGGTTACATAATTTAAAATAGTACAATACTTAAAATATCTCAGTTAATAAAATCGCTTAGTACAACAGTACAGCATTCAACAGATACAAGCACTACAGAAAACAACTGAAATACAATAAAGCACAGGGCATTCCCCGGCTAACAGTGCTTATACATATATGCTATACGCTAACTGGGACACTCTAACCACCTCCTGGGGCATCTCCAGCTGGGTCTACTCCCCGACCAGCAGAGTAACCATGATAACCTGAAAACACATACACAGGCAAACAACACCAGCCCCAGAGGGACACGGGGTCCCCAGTACGGAGAGCAATATAAAACAGCTAACGGAAAGCAACAAGTAATATGCAGATGCTATGCATGAACAACTGAGCACAACAGAAGGATACAACCAACGGCAGGGAGCCAGAATCTCGAAGGCAACTCAAAGCTGATCACTGATCAAGACAGATAGCAACGTATAACAGTTAACAGTGGCCACGGGGTGTGTGAGTATATGGGAGCTACCCACTCATCTCAACACACGGCACCAGATGCAACGCATGGCTCAACCTGTTGTTGCCCAACTCATGAGGTGTGGGAGCTACCCACTCCGCCCATAGTGGCTACAGATCCCAGCAGGGAGATGAGGTACGGGAGTTACCCGCTCAGCCTCAACAGAATCCTGGTACGCTCAGAGCAATAAACAAGGCACGACTATAACAGATCTAAGCTCAAGAGATAAATGCGTGTATGCAGCAGATGCAATGTTCAACACAGAATCATATACAATACGCAGAGCATACACAGCAGCAAGCATAATCACCGATGCTCAATCTAAAGCTGTAAAACAAGCTCACATCCGTACCTCAAGTCTTCTGTGCTACAATTACTACAACAGGGTCCCAAGAAACACAGACCCCACACCTGCTAAGCCAAATACAGATACTAACTCAGAGACAGTAACACAGAAACCACGAATTGGGAGTTGCAATCTCAACCCAAGTCTGTCCTCCCTTCTAACACAACAGAAGGTTCTAAACAAAATACAAGATAGGATCTTTAACACTTACCCAACGAGCTACCTCAACGGCAGGCGAAATCCGACGCTTATGCTAACAGACTAGAGAAGGGAGATGTCTTTGTGAGGCTCTCTGCTCACAATTAATCTTCTAATCTCATCTATGGGCGTTTAATTAGCGTTAAATTTAAACCTCGAGTTTAAGTAGTGAAATCTGGTAAAATATTTTTTTTTTAATAATTTGGTCCCAACGGCTGGTCATTGGTACAATACAGAACTATATTTGCGCTCCAAAAGCTATTTATTCATAAACAGAGTAAACCAGTACCACAAATTTTACATGTTATGTTTGCCAATACAAAATCCAACCAGCAGTAGCAAAACCAGAGTTCATACTAACGCTAACTATTTAAAAACTATGCTAGCAGCAGATCTCTAGAAGTTCTTCTTAGTTATTGCCCTTCATCTAGGTAGCCAGCTCTCACTACCCTTGCCCAATCAATTGAGCTCTCTTCTACCTATTATCATGCACACATACAAAACAAGACAACAGCCGGATAAACTCCGGTGAGAAACAATCTCAGTATAATCAACAGGTTTACGCAATAGAACAATTAACCATATATCAATCAATATCAATTCTACGATGCACTGCAATGAATCTATCTCAAATCTTCGTTTCAGAATTGATTCTCTTTCACATCAACGCCATCAAGATTTGTATCTGATCTTGACATGGATATCCATCTATCGAAGTTAACTCCAACTTCGACAATCAGGTCATCTCAGTCCTGGGCATTAGAATCAATTCATAATCTCTTCGTATTATGCACTGTCATGCAAATATAAAAGATCCACTACCTGTGATGGATCGACACATATAACTCAAGTTCTAAATCAAGAACAGTAACTACAGAGTATGTGATTTCATCGGGACAACTCAAGAACTATCATCCTTGAGTATTCTAATTCCCTGACTCTTACTGTCAAATTATACCTTCGTTAATCTCTGTTCAATTCTTCCAATATTGCTTCAGCTTTCTTGCACTTGTTCCCAGTAACTCACAGAGTCAAATCCTGAAGTCTGTAGCAAAAGTTACAAGGATTTCGAACTCAATCTTATTTATAGGAGAATATATCTGTTATATGCAGCATTTCCAATGTGTTCAATACGAATTCCACGTGTCATGCTGAGTATTTCTCTATCGACATAGGATACTCCCACCGCTTCAAAACCCAGCTTCTTCAATCAGTGCTTATAGCGTATCAACTGTTCTTCTTGATACAGAGTAATTCTCGTGACTGAGCTAACAATTCTCACGACTGGAAGCAATAGCTACACTCAGTTGCAGTGATATCCAGTCGCAACATAACCAGCGTTTACAATCAGATGTCATAACTAAACATAATAACCAGTCGTTGTATTTCAATATCAAAATGGAGTCGTGTTGCTCCCACGACTATTTAAATCAGCAGACACAACAAACCATCGACTGGTTTTTAAATCTCTCGACTGGTCCCTGTTTTACAAGCCAACGACTGGTTCTCAAATTCCAAAAGCTGGACAACCAGACGTTGCATCAAAATGCTGCGTTTCAATATTCACAAAACGGTGTCGCTTCTTGCTAGTCGACTGGTTTCGAAATACAAAAGCTGGTACCAGACGTGGTATTAAACGCTGCGTTCTAACTAATACGAATGACGTCGCATAACTGACGTCATCAAATCTGATTGCTACTTTTCTCGCAAAACCAGCTGCAAGCTACAGTAGCGTTGACTGGCGTTGATGTCTGGAAATCAAATTACGCGCGTCGACAGGATTCTTTGCACTTATCAAAAAGATACTGTTTCATCATATGCTCGCGCCAATTCACGCAACGCACCAGACTTCATCCAAAACGGCAGCGTTCTACTTCCAACTGCTAAGAAATTAACTCAACTACAAATCTCAACCAGCTTTCACCCCAGAAGAAATTCAAGAATCCTCAACCAGACTTCATCCATAATCTAACGTTCGGAATTCCCATTTACTTAATCACTACATAAGAATCTCGGGAATTACATTTCTCCCAACATGAGTTCGTCCCCGAACTCGTCAGCAGTCTTTAGGCGCATAAGAATAATGAAATACTAGAATCTGAATAAGAGCTAACCTCATTGGAAAAGTTGGGGGAATCGTTGTTTCGTATCTTCTTCAACTTCCCATGTAGCTTCTTCAACTCCATGTCTATTCCATTGAATCTTCACCAATGGAATGTTCTTTGTTCTGAGTTGTTTTTCCTTTCGATCAAGAATATGTATCGGCTGTTCAAAATAGCTCAAAGTTTCATCGAGTTCAGCTTCTTCAGCAGGAATAACATGAGATACATCAGGCAGATATTTCCATGCATAGATACATGAAAGACATCATGTATACCAGCAAGAGATGGAGGTAATGCCAGTCGATAAGCGAGATCGCCTATCTTTTCAAGAATTTCATAAGGCACAATAAATCTTGGAGATAATTTCCCTCGTTTACCAATCTGATTGTACCTCCGAAAGGAGAAATTTTCAAAAATACTTTGTCCCCTGTTTCAAAATTCAGAGGTCTACGTCTGGTATTTGCATACCTGGCCTGTATATGTTGTGCTGTTCTCATTTTCTGCTGAATCATTTTGACTTTCTCAGTCATTTCTCTAATTAAATCTGGTCCCAATTCAGGTACCTCTGATACATCATCCCAATATAATGGTGAACGGCATTTCCTTCCATACAACGCTTCAAACGGAGCCATTTAAATACTGGTTTGATAGCTGTTGTTGTATGAAAATTCCACTAATGGTAGTGAATCTTGCCACGAAACATCAAAATCCAATACTACTGTTCTAAGCATATCCTCAAGAATCTGAATTGTTCTTTCAGTTTGTCCATCAGTTTGAGGATGATATGCAGTGCTCAAATGAAATTTCGTACCTAGAGCTTGTTGCAAGCTACTCCAAAAGTGTGAAGTAAATCTTGGATCTCTATCAGATACAATCGATTTTGGTATACCATGAAGTCTGACCACTTCTTTAATGTAGAGATCTGCCATTTGATCATGTCGATAGGTCATTCGATACGGAATGAAGCAAGCAAATTTCGTCAACATATCGATAATTACCCAAATAGCATCACAACCTCGAGATGTTTTTGGTAATTTCGTTACAAAGTCCATGGAAATGTGATCCCACTTCCATTTAGGAATGGACAGACTTTGTAATAAACCAGCAGGTTTCTTCCTTTCCGCTTTCACTTGTTGGCAAGTCAAGCACTTCGAAACAAAATTAGCCACATCAGTCTTCATTTGTTTCCACCAGTACTGCGTCTTTAGATCATTGTACATCTTCCTACCTTCAGAATGCACACTGAAACTACTTCTATGAGCCTCATTCAAAATCCAAGTTTTCAATTCTGTTATATCCGGAACAAAAAGTCTGTTATTCACATATAAAATATCATCAGTGCTCACTCTATATTCCGATAAATGTCCAGACTTAACCATCTCAACAGATTTTTGTATATTCAAATCCTTCTTTTGTGCTTCTTTAATTCGAATCAACAGTTCAGGTTCAGCACTTATAGCACAAATTCTCATCGGTCTTCTATCTGTTTCACATAAATATTTAGAAATACAGCAATCTTCTATCAAGCTAGACACCTTCATTGTAGTCAAAGACAAAGCACAAATCTTTCTACTTAAGGCATCAGCTGCTGCATTGGACTTTCCTGGATAGTATTTGATTTCACAGTCAAAGTCCTTCAATAAATCCAGCCATCTTCGCTGCCTCATATTCAATTTAGACTGCAAAAACAAATACTTCAAACTCTTGTGATCAGAAAAGATCTCAAATTTCTCACCATAAAGATAATGCCGCCATATCTTTAGTGCAAACACAATGGCCGCCAATTCAAGATCATGAATTGGATATCGGATTTCATGTGGTTTTAGCTGTCTCGAGGCGTATGCAATCACGTGTCCTCGTTGCATCAACACACACCCCAAACCTTGGTGAGAAGCATCGCAATACACCACAAAATCCCCAGTACCTGAAGGAATTGTCAACACTGGTGCGGTAGTTAGTCTCTTCTTCAGTTCAAGAAAACTATTTTCACAAGCCTCTGACCAAATAAACGGTGTATTCTTCAGTGTTAACTGAGTTATAGGCTTTGCAATACTCGAGAAATCCTGGATAAACCATCGATAATACCCTACAAGACCCATAAAACTTCGAATTTCTGGCACAGATGTTGGTCTAGGCCAATTAATCACAGCTTCTATTTTGCTTGGATCAACAGAAATACCATCTCCAGAAATGATATGGCCAAGAAAGATCACCTTTCGCAACCAAAACTCACATTTTGATAGTTTAGCATATAATTTCTCATCTCTTAGAGTTTGCAAAACTGTTCTAAGATGGTTTGCATGATCGCACATATTCTTAGAATAGATCAGAATATCATCAATAAATATGATCACAAAATCATCAAGATATCTCTGAAATACCCAAGATCACCTTTCGCAACCAAAACTCACATTTTGATAGTTTAGCATATAATTTCTCATCTCTTAGAGTTTGCAAAACTGTTCTAAGATGGTTTGCATGATCGCACATATTCTTAGAATAGATCAGAATATCATCAATAAATATGATCACAAAATCATCAAGATATCTCTGAAATACCTTGTTCATCAAACTCATAAACACTGCTGGAGCATTTGTTAATCCAAACGGCATAACGATGAACTCATAGTGACCATACCTCGTTCCAAATGCAGTTTTCAATATATCCTCATCTCTTACTCTCAATTGATGATATCCGGATCTCAAATCAATCTTAGAATATACTAACGAACCCTGCAACTGATCAAATAAATCATCTATTCGCGGTAAAGGATATTTATTCTTTACCGTTGCTTTATTCAATTGCCGGTAGTCAATACATAGCCTCATTGATCCATCTTTCTTGCGTACAAATAATACAGGAGCGCCCCAAGGGGAAACACTTGGTCTAATGTACCCTTTGGCCAGAAGATCTTCAAGCTGCTCCTTCAATTCCCTCAATTCAATTTGTGTCATTCTGTATGGTGCTTTTGATATCGGTTGTGTACTTGGCATTAGTTCAATGCTGAAATCTACCTCTCGATATGGAGGCAATCCTGGTTTCTCATCAGGAAAGACATCAGTAAATTCACAACCTACTGGTATATCAGCCAGTTTCGGGCTATTCTTCATTGCATCTACTGCGTAAATAAGGAATCCCTCTGCTCCTTTCTGTAATAACGTAGTCATAGAAATCACAGAAATCAAAGGAATTCTGGCTCGAGATCCTTTCCCATAAAATTTCCACTCATCAATTTTCCCAGGTCGAAATCGAACTATTTTCTGGAAACAGTCCATTGTTGCCCTGTACTTGGTTAACATATCTATGCCGATGATGCAATCAAAATCAGACAACCCAAGTACAATACAATCAATCTCAATCTCATGACCTTCAAACTGTAGTATACAATTCCTAACTGCTTTTACCGATAACATACCCCTTCCCAGAGGTGAAGAAATTGATACTACCTCAGTCAATGATTCAGTAGACAACGAATGTGTTATAACAAAATGCTCAGAAATAAACGTGTGTGAAGCACCTGTATCCACTAACACATAAGCAGGAAAATGACACAGATAGCAGTTACCTTCGTGAAGAAATTGATACTACCTCAGTCAATGATTCAGTAGACAACGAATGTGTTATAACAAAATGCTCAGAAATAAACGTGTGTGAAGCACCTGTATCCACTAACACATAAGCAGGAAAATGACACAGATAGCAGTTACCTTCAATAACATCATCAGGAGCTGCTCGTGCTTGCTCTTCAGTTAATGCAAACACTCGTGCTTGTTGTTTAGGAGGTTGGCTCACTGTCTGGCTTCCTCCTTGTCTACCTTGTTCTTGATTCTGTGGTTGGAAGGAATGCACAGAAGATGCTTGTCTTTCTGGGGGTGGCAATGATCTCGATGCCCCTGTATTCTGTGAACTTCCAGCACCACGTTGAGGGCAGATTCTTGAAAAATGTCCAGGTTGATTACAAATGCGGCAAAGGCCAAACACTCCTCTACACTGTTCCATGTTGTGTTTGCCTCCACACTTGGTACAGTAATCACCGGATTTCTTTCCAGCTCCCAGTTGTTTGAATTCACTTGAACTGGAGGAGCTACTGGTACCGGAACTCTTGAATTGTTTTCCTTTCCCTTTAAAGAAATTTTTCTTTCCACTACCGCTGCTTCCAGCATCAAAACGAGGGGGTGGTGGAATCTGTGGGTTCTCTTGTGCTGATTTGGCTGCTGATGGCACGAATTGCGCTCTTCGTTGCCTTAGCAATCCAGCTTCTGCTCCTTTCGCACGATTCAATGCATCGGCAAAGGTATTCAGTCGCCCAGTATTCACCAAAGTAAAAACGTCGGGATTCAAGCCATTGATAATCTGGTCAGCTTGCGCTTCATCACTGATAGCGACGTGTGGAGAAAATTTAAGTAAACTGGTGAATTTATCAACGTATTCTTCGATATTCAATTGGCCCTGTCTCAAATTTGCAAATTCTGCTCCTTTATCCTTTCGATACGAAACGGGGAAAAATATTTGATAGAAGGCTGTTCTAAACACCGCCCAAGTAATCACAGTACCTTGGTTTTCAAGCGCTTTCTTCGTCGCTCTCCACCAGCTTTTACCCAGACCATGCAGCTGGTGTACTATCAGTTTCACCCGACGATCATCGGTATAATCTAGTGCTTCAAACAATTGTTCAATATCCTCTAACCAGTTTTCACAATCTATTGCATTTTTTGTTCCTGTCAAAGTTGGTGGTTTAAAAGACTGAAACTGTTTCAACAATGTTTCCATTGGGGTTGCAGCTGCATTCAAAGTATCAGTCGATGTACTACCCTGCTCTGTTCTAGGAACTGTCCCAGTCTGCCGAGTAGTTGTTCTTCGAGGAGGCATGTCTAAAAAAAATCAGAGATATTTGTTCACAATTCTTCATCATATCACTAACAAATCTCAATCCCTCCTCTGATTAGCACACATCAATGTGCTACTTCTCAAAATATCGAATTCTGATTCATACTTCATTCAATACATGCTACCACTTCAAAGAGCATGTAATTCTCATAACTCTTCGGTATACTCTTACCATTTAATCACGTTAATCAAGTGATATAAATTCAAAACAGTAAGACATATACCATGCAAGCATGCAATAATCAATCAAGAAGACTCAATCTACCCCACTCCTCTAGTTTAATCCAAGATCTTAACATCGCTCTGATACCACCTGTTGTGAGGCTCTCTGCTCACAATTAATCTTCTAATCTCATCTTATGGGCGTTTAATTAGCGTTTAATTTAAACCTCGAGTTTAAGTAGTGAAATCTGGTAAAATATTTTTTTTTAATAATTTGTTCCCAACGGCTGGTCATTGGTACAATACAGAACTATATTTGCGCTCCAAAAGCTATTTATTCATAAACAGAGTAAACCAGTACCATTTACATGTTATGTTTGCCAATACAAAATCCAACCAGCAGTAGCAAAACCAGAGTTCATACTAACGCGAACTATTTCAAAACTATGCTAGCAGCAGATCTCTAGAAGTTCTTCTTAGTTATTGCCCTTCATCTAGGTAGCCAGCTCTCACTACCCTTGCCCAATCAATTGAGCTCTCTTCTACCTGTTATCATGCACACATAAAAAACAAGACAACAGCCGGATAAACTCCGGTGAGAAACAATCTCAGTATAATCAACAGGTATACGCAATAGAACAATTAACCATATATCAATCAATATCAATTCTACGATGCACTGCAATGAATCTATCTCAAATCTTCGTTTCACACTTGATTCTCTTTCACATCAACGCCATCAATATTCTTATCCGATCTTGACATGGATATCCATCTATCGAAGTTAACTCCAAATTCGACAATCAGGTCATCTCAGTCCTGGGCATTAGAATCAATTCATAATCTCTTCGTATTATGCACTGTCATGCAAATATAAAAGATCCACTACCTGTGATGGATCGACACATATAACTCAAGTTCTAAATCAAGAACAGTAACTACAGAGTATGTGACTTCATCGGGACAACTCAAGAACTATCATCCTTGAGTATTCTAATTCCCTGACTCTTACTGTCAAATTATACCTTCGTTAATCTCTGTTCAATTCTTCCAATATTGCTTCAGCTTTCTTGCACTTGTTCCCAGTAACTCACAGAGTCAAATCCTGAAGTCTGTAGCAAAAGTTACAAGGATTTCGAATTCAATCTTATTTATAGGAGAATATCTCTGTTATCTGCAGCATTTCCAATGTGTTCAATACGAATTCCACGTGTCATGCTGAGTATTTCTCTATCGACATAGGATACTCTCACCGATTCAAAACCCAGCTTCTTCGATCAGTGCTTATAGCGTATCAAGTGTTCTTCTTGATACAGAGTAATTCTCGCGACTGAGCTAACAATTCTCACGACTGGAAGCAATAGCTACACTCAGTTGCAGTGATATCCAGTCGCAACATAACCAGCGTTTACAATCAGATGTCATAACTAAACATAATAACCAGTCGTTGTATTTCAATATCAAAACGGAGTCGCGTTGCTCCCATGACTGTTTAAATCAGCAGACACAACAAACCATCGACTGGTTTTTAAATCTCTCGACTGGTCCCTGTTTTACAAGCCAACGACTGGTTCTCAAATTCCAAAAGCTGGACAACCAGACGTTGCATCAAAACGCTGCGTTTCAATATTCACAAAACGGTGTCGCTTCTTGCTAGTCGACTGGTTTCAAAATACAAAAGCTGGTACCAGACGTGGTATTAAACGCTGCGTTCTAACTAATACGAACGACGTCGCATAGCTGACGTCATCAAATCTGATTGCTACTTTTCTCGCAAAACCAGCTGCAAGCTACAGTAGCGTTGACTGGCATTGACGTCTGGAAATCAAATTACGTGCGTCGACTGGATTCTTAGCACTTATCAAAACGATACCGTTTCATCATATGCTCGCGCCAATTCACGCAACGCACCAGACTTCATCCAAAACGGCAGCGTTCTACTTCCAACTGCTAAGAAATTAACTCAATTCAAATCTCAACCATCTTTCACCCCAGAAGAAATTCAAGAATCCTCAACCAGACTTCATCCATAATCTAACGTTCGGAATTCCCATTTACTTAATCACTACATAAGAATCTCGGGTATTACAGTCTTCGCACACCTTACCAACGTCAAGCAAGCGTCTAAAAGCAGTACTAGTCGAAGCGTCCTAGCAAGAGGAGTCCAACGCTACCACTCTCACTTCAATCGGAGCAGTCTACTGTCGGCAATCGAAGTAGATAAGGTTCGGTGAACAGTAGCTAGGGTATCGCGACAGAGTTCGCTATCGGGAAATATTCTAAGTGTCGGGAAACAATAATAAAGAACAAAGGCAAAGTCCTCTATATACTCAAGTCTGTCCATGCTTGCTGAACAGATCCCACCGAAAACTTAAGGTACAAAGCTGATATTCCGCTCGGATATGAATCTCTCAACAGATCTCTCTACAGCAAACAGATCTCGACTAACTCAAACGACGTCGCACAAGTCCACTATCGCAACTGGACACGTCACCCGCTACTCAGATCTGAATCGCTAGCGCAAAAGGAATATGAAACCCAAAATGGCGTCGCTCTCTACACACTCGGATCTCTCTCGAATCTGAAAACCAACGCTGCTCACTTCTGAGTCTCGCCCGCTCAATCAAAACGCTGTCGTTCCAACTAATCCAAATGACGTAGTTTAGCTACTCGCTGCTGAAACAAGCTAGCGTACTCTCTTCTGCTCAGCGATAACAGATTCCACCATGACTGCTGAACACAATCACTCAGCGATGATCAATGCTCACAACTACATAGATCCCGCGTAAATTCTAAACTGAACCAAAACTGATTCTAGAACTTATACAAACCCGTTAGCTTCACCACGCATACCAACTCAAAGCTGGTCATCCAGATTTGTTTACGTTCAAATCTGAATCTCTAAAATCCGATTAATTACTCAATTAATCTCATCAGCTTTCGGGTCTCACATCTCTCCCCCACTAAAACAGGATTTCGTCCTCGAAATCAAACAGCTCTAGATTAAGAGTTCAAGATAACTGGGGAAATAAACATAAGCAAACATCTATCGGGAAATAACAAAGAACCAACTACTGGAATCTGATACAACACTCACTCAAACAGATGTGGCCACTCACGCTGCATCTTTTCTTCCAGTTCCCAAGTAACTTCCTCTCTAACATGTTTGCTCCACTGGACCATCACCAAAGGAATGGTCTTATTCCTCAGCTGTTTCTCTTTTCTATCCAAGATCTGCAAGGGATATTCCACATAACTTAAAGTTCTATCTAGCCCCACCTCATAATTTCTCAACACATGCGAGGGATCTGGCTCATATTTCCTCAACATCGAAACATGAAACACATCATGTAAGGAGGACAAATCTGGTGGCAACAGCAAACGATATGCCAACGGGCCAATCCTCTCAGCTATCTCATAAGGACCAACATAACGAGGGGCCAACTTTCCCTTGAGACCAAATCTCATAATTTCTCAACACATGCGAGGGATCTGGCTCATATTTCCTCAACATCGAAACATGAAACACATCATGTAAGGAGGACAAATCTGGTGGCAACAGCAAACGATATGCCAACGGGCCAATCCTCTCAGCTATCTCATAAGGACCAACATAACGAGGGGCCAACTTTCCCTTGAGACCAAATCTCATAACACTGCAAAAATGAGAAACCTTAAGGAAAACTAGATCACCAACTTCAAATTCTAAAGGCCTACGCCTCTTATCGCATAACTAGCTTGGCGATCTTGTGCAGCTTTCATTCGCTGGCGAATCAAATCCACCTGATCTCTCATCTGCTGCACAAACTCTGGAGAAGACAGCTGCTTCTCCCCCACTTCTTTCCAACATATCGGCGATCTGCACTTTCTGCCATACAAAGCCTCAAATGGTGCCATTCCAATCGTGACCTGATAGCTGTTATTGTAGGAAAACTCAACCAAAGACAACGAATCTTGCCATCTACCACTAAAATCCATCACAACAGCTCTTAACATATCCTCTAAAATCTGGATAGTCCTCTCAGATTGGCCTTCTGTCTGGGGGTGATACGCTGTACTCATAGCCAATCTATTATCCAAAGTTGTTTGCAAACTCTTCCAAAACCAGGAAGTAAATTTCGGATCACGATCTGAAACAATATAAACCGGCACACCATGCAAACGCACCACAAAATCTACGTACAGCTTCGCCATCTTCTTCAAAGAATAAGTCATGTTGTAGGGAATGAAGTGCACAGACTTCGACAATTGGTCTATCACAACCCAAACCGCATCACAACCTCTGCTGGAACGAGGCAAATGCGTCACGAAATCCATAGCTATGTGCTCCCAATTCCATTGGGGCACCTCTAAGCTTTGCAACAAACTACCAGGTCTCATCCTCTCACCTTGACTTGCTGACAATTCAGACATCGGGCTACAAAATCAGCAACATCACTCTTCAAACCTTTCCATCGGTAATGCTGCTTCAAGGCATGATACATCTTCCTTGCACCAGGATGGACACTAAGTATACTGCAATGTGCTTCTCTCAAGATCTCCTCATTCAAATCTATCAGATTTGGAACAACCAGTCTGCCACGAAATCTCAAACACTCATCTGATGAAACAGAGTAGTCCTCCAATTGACCAGATCTCACCTTAAGCTTCAACTCCTGGATGGATGGATAAGTCCTCTGAGCTGCCTTAATACTAGCAACAATCTGTGGCTCAACTTGAAAAGAAGACATCACAACATGATCCTCACCTGGGTAAAACCTTCAACCAGTAGTGCTTAGATGCTCGTGGACCTTCGAAATCTGCATCGAAGCCAGCATCGCCACTTGAGCTTTTCTGCTCAATGCATCAGCAACTACATTCACTTTCCCAGGCTGATATTTGATCTAACAATCAAAATCCTTAAGCAACTCCATCCACCTACGCTGTCTCATGTTCAATTCTGACTGAGAAAACAGATACTGCAGACTATTTTGGTCGGAGTACACCACAAATTGCTCACCATACAGGTAGTGACGCCAAATCTTCAAGGCAAAAACCACTGCTGATAACTCCAAATCATGAACTGGGTAACGAGTCTCATGCGGTTTCAACTGACGAGAAGCATACGCAATGACTCGACCATTCTGCATCAACACACAAACCAATCCATTTAAGGAAGCATCTGCACAAACTACAAAACCACCTGAATAACACGGTAAAGCCAACACAGGCGTTGTAGTTAGCTTCTCCTTGAGCAATTGAAAACTATTCTCGCATTGCTCAGTCCACACAAACCTCTTGTCTTTCTGAGTCAACTGCATCATCGGCTTAGCTATACTAGAGAATCCCTCTATAAAACGCCTATAATAGCCAGCCAAACCCAAGAAACTACGAATCTCAGCAACATTCTTGGGACGCTCCCAGTTAATCACAGCCTCCACCTTACTGGGATCCACAGAAATACCATCGACTAAAATCACATGACACAGAAACACAACTCGATCTAACCAAAACTCGCACTTGGAGAACTTAGCATACAGCTGCAAGTCTCGAAGCGTCTGAAGAACCAACTTCAAATGCTCTTTGTGCTGCATCAGAGTCTTAGAGTACACCAAAATATCATCGATAAATACAATCACAAACTGATCGATGAACTCTCTAAAGACTCTATTCATCAATTCCATGAAAACTGCGGGAGCATTCGTCAAACCAAAAGTCATAACTAGAAACTCATAATGCCCATACCTCCTACGAAACGCAGTCTTCTCAACATCCTGCTCACGGATGTGCAACTGATGGTACCCCGAACGAAGATCGATCTTAGAAAACACGGCCAAACCCTGAAGCTGATCAAACAAGTCATCGATCTTAGGCAAAGGGTACTTATTCTTCACTGTCGCCTTATTCAACTGTCTAAAGTCTATACACATCCTCATCCCCCACCCATCCTTCTTCTTGACTAAACAAGATATGTGCTCCCCATGGGGACATTCTAGGCCCAATGAAACCCTTCTCCAGCAAATCACTAAGCTGAACCTTAAGCTCCCTCAACTCAGCAGGCGCTAAACGATACGGAGCTCTCGAAATCGGGCTGTACCAGGTACCAACTCAATGCTGAATTCTATCTCCCTTCTCGAAGGAGAACTAGGAGTCTCCTCCGGAAACACATCCGGGAAATTTCGAACCACGGGAACCCTACTAAGCTCTACGCTCGAAGAAAAGTTCACAACTCCATGGAAACAATCCACAGTGGCCCTATAGCTAGACAACACGTCCATTCCCACTATACAATCAAAATCCCACATCACTAGCCTGATCAGGTTGGCTAACAACACACTCTCGCCAAACCTAAGAACGCCATTCAACAAAATCTCTTGGGAGAACAAGCTTCCACCGGCAGGAGTCGCTACAGACACAACATCACACAAAGTAGTGGTATGCAAACCATGCTCAATCACAAATGCATCAGCAATAAACGAATGTGATGCTCCTGTATCAAACAACACACGCGCAGGAAAATAAAAAACAAAGCAAGTACCTGCGATCACTCCTCCGCCTGGTGTGCCCTTCGCTTGCTCCCTAGTCATGGCATTCACCTGGGCAAACTGAGGTCCTGAAAACTGAGGATGGGAAGACTGTCCAAATCACAAAGGACCAGACTGCTGAAACGGCCTAAACTGAGGCTCCCCTAACCTCTGCTGCTGAGCTGGAAAAGAACGACCTCTAGACGATCCACCTCGACCCTGCGGTGGAGCGGCGGTATGCTGAGATCCAGACAAAGGACACACTCTCGCAAAGTGTCTGTACTGACCACAGACGTTGCACGAACCTTGCACCCCTACACACTGCGCTGTAGGATGTCTTCCTCCACACTGGCCACAAAACTCAACTTTGGAACTACTACCACTGCTCGAACTACCCGAGCCAGAAGAACTCAAACCAGACTTTTTCTTAAACTGACGACCACGAGGCCTAAACCTCTGGTGTCCGGGATGCTGGGCTACCTGCTGCTGGGGTGGCTGAGACGACTGTAATGATAGGGAAGGTTGCACCCCCGGAACCATGGGACGACCACCTTGCACTCCTTGCGGCCTAATACGCGACCGACGGTTCTGCAGTCCTTCCTCAATGTCTAATAGCCCTGTCCACCGCTTCTGCATAGCTCGCCGAGGAACCCGCCAACACAAAATAATACAGCTCTTCATTGAGCCCCTCCATGAACTTGTTCCTCTTCGCCTTCTCTCGGCCAGCAACATGCGGAACATACGCAAGAAGAGAAGTAAATCTCCGGGTATACTCTCCCACGGACAAAGATCCATGCACCAGGTTATCAAACTCTCGCTCCCTGGCGTTTACAAAATATTCCGGAACGTACTCCTGACGAAAGGCAGTACAAAAGCTACTCCACGAAATCCCTACACCTGTCTCCTCTAGAGTCCTCGAAGCACCTCTCCACCAAATCTTGGCACTTCTCCTCAACTGAAACGTAGCCAAACTCAGCCTACGCTCATCATCATACCTGTCAGGCCCCGTGCTAATTAACAAGTATTAATAGCACATAAACACGAAAGCATAAAATAGGGCTAAAAATTTTCGAAATAAAGTTGGGCCTGAACCAAATCATATCTTCAAAATATTCATAATCAAAATACGAGTTCAATCAAATCCGCGATGGTGTCTTGCTTGGAACTCTTCCAAGAGACAGCACCACCATTGAGCATGAATACAAATCCAGAGGTTGATTTCCAATCATCCACGTCACACTGGAAGCTAGAATCAGTGTAGCCTTCCAGTTTCAGTTCACCACCCCCGTAGACCATGAACATATTCTTAGTCCTTCGTAAGTACTTAAGAATATCCTTCACGGCCTTCCAATGCAATTGGCCGGGGTTGGCCTGGTAGCGGCTCGTGACACACAGAGCATATGCGACGTCCGGTCTAGTTGAGATCATGCCATACATAATGCTACCTATAGCCGAGGCATATGGTACACGTGCCATACTCTCTATCTCCTCATCAGTCTTTGGACACATAGACTTGGATAGAGTGACCCCGTGGCACATAGGTAGGTGTCCTCTCTTGGACTCTTCCATAGAGAACCTCTTAAGTACGGTATCGATGTAGGTAGCTTGGGTGAGCCCGAGCATCCGTTTAGATCTATCCCGATAGATCTGTATCCCAAGGATATAAGATGCTTCACCCATGTCCTTCATCGAAAATCTGCTAGACAACCATACCTTTGTTGACTGCAACATTCCTACATCATTCCCAATGAGTAG